>JAPMLY010001027.1:0-37500 GCA_026401115.1 Tetraselmis chui
CTTTTTGTTTCCCCTACCATTGTCCCTGTCCTTGCTCACGTTGTTCTTCTTGTAATCCAACTATCTTCATCATGCCGCATTCACTAAGGATTGCCGTATCCATGCCGTACTTGTACCTGTACCGTGCCTGTAAGGATTGCCCGGCGAGGATACTTCTTGGCTGCGTTGTGCTGCGCGCGTTGACTAGCAGAAAAGTTGCAATAATTGTATGGCATAAAGGATCACGACGTGGCGTACCATACCGTATAGAACTATCTCAAAAAGCGTACAGCAGCGTACACTGTTCAGAGATACTTACGTCGTTTGGGTATCTTTCTTTCGCGTACGCGTTCGAGCTCGGAAGCCGGTAATGTACTATATATCCCTGGTGGCGTTGTACCTGTACAGGTTGGGATTCTCCCGCCGCCATGAATATCGGACATTCTATCTTAAATGAGAAACCGGTGAGCTTCTGGAAGATGGAAATGCGCTTTTCAGATTTGTTTCAGGTAACCTGTCCGGTCGCTGAACAGACACAACACTTGCGCCGAGCCCGATGAGACCCCGATTCCGGCCACCTTCGCCCTTCCCTTGGGTCTCCGGCACGGCGTATGAACCTCTCGCTTAGAACGTCACTGTATTTTTACTTGTAAGTAGCTGTAGCTACAACGCCGTGACGGCTTATGTTGGTCAGGGCAAGTTTATTCGAGCGTGACTCACGCTCCACATCGTGAGTCGCGGCCTTTATTGACGGCTCGTCAGTAATATCGCTACTGCCGCCAACGTTCGCCGGTGTCAGAATACGCGACCATCATGGGTGCGGGGTGCTCCCGTATTTCAGATGGGTCTATATCACGCGCCGTGGTAGAGAGTTTGTCCAAGACTCGCCTTTCATACGACGAGTGTCGGCGTGGAGACGGCAGAAAACCCAAGGCGGACGAAAATAATACATCTGATGAAGCCGGCGACGTTCCAACATCGCCAGCGAGCGACCACCAGCGCAGCCCAGCTGCGTTTCGAAACAAGTCTTGGATGAGACGACCTAGCTCGCCCGACTCTATCGAAGCTTCTTGTAAGGTACGTGAACGTGCTGTGCTTTACATTTTGCTGCTCGAAGTCGCCGTCGCGCTATCGCGGTGGGTTTTCTTTTTCAGCCGCCGGGTTTTTTTCTTTATGCTGACCGCGCCGGAATGAGTAGGGCTCGTCCAGTCAACAAAGGGACCTGCTCACTTCTTTAGGAACTGAACCTTATCGCGTGACCCCTTGCCCTTACCTTGCAGCTGAACTACAAAAGAACATCCGCAGAGCAGCTGCGCGATAATTCGGATGATCGGCTGGTCGCGGCAGCACGCAGCAGGTTCGATTTCCTTCCGGGAGGCGTGCCCTGTTACATTATTAATGTACAAATTAATGAAGCGACGCTTTTGGGGGCCGGCAAAGTGCAATAACAGTTCAGTTTTTGCTTTTGAAATAAAATTGATATTTGAAAAGTCAAGCTGGAGCACACACGATGACCTGCCCTCTCCATCCCGCGCAGGCTCAACACGGACACGCCAGGGGTCGCTACCGAGCCGCTGATATCGCCGCCGCCGCTCGACTGCCTGGGCCGAATACTTTGCGACACGGATTTTAATATTGTGGATACAGATGACTCCGCTTTGCGACTATTAAAGTATAGCGCGTCGGAGTTGTGGGGAAAGCCGGTCGCCTGTCTCATGACGCCTCTTATTGCGAAACTGCACGACAAACTGTTCGACTACGTAAAGCGCGCGACGCCGGAGCAGATATGCAGGAGTGCCAGGCGCTTAATCTACGAAAAATCAAACTGCCGGGATATGGTGCTCTTGGACAGCAACCGTGAACCCGTGGTGTGCGGCGTTTCAATCGAAATACAACCTGACCGCTCCGCAATCGTGAACCTCCTCGACGTCTCCACCAAACCGCTCCATACCGTGCCCCGCGGTTATGAGCAGTATATTCACCGCCCACCGGGTAAACACGTCCAGGACTACCCTGATGTTATATGCATCATGATTGACATCGCTGGCTCCACCCAGTACGCCGTCCGCGTAAAGCCGCAAGATATGGCGACGCTCATGCATGACGTGTACATGGCCGCCAATAATATCATTCTACGAGAAGTGTTTCCGTACGCCTATATCCACGAGATATGCGGCGACTCCTTGCTTTTGGTCGTCAACGCTGGCTTTATGGTGCGCTATCCCGGGGAGGCGGCGGTTATCGCGATGCAAGCGGCTATGCAGGTGCAGCGTCACCTGAACAAGATGCTAGTGAGGTACGACGAGAGTATGTACGCCAGGGTGGGTGTGACCATCGGGGACGTGACAGCTGGCGTCATCGACGGCCGTTCTTTCCGAATATTTGGCGACACGGTTCACCTATCTCAGCGGCTGGAGTCGTGTTGCCCGAAGGACGGCATTGCCTGCACGGCTCGTTTTCTGGATCTGTTGGAAAAACAGCAGGCCGTGGCTGACGATATGTCTGCGTTTGGTATCGAGTATCATACCAAGGAGCTCAAAGGCTTTGGAGCTACACAGTATGGGGTGGTGAACACTCAGAAGTGTCACAGTTTATTTGCCGAATTGGGGTATCTCTCTGACGCTCAGTGATCTAGGTACAGTGTAGGCGTGTGACGTAAGCTACCCCAAGTATTTTGAATGCACGGCATTGGAAATTCACGTATTGGAACTCTATAACAACGGCAGGATGGTAGCGCGTCGACGCCTGTTGTCGCACCTGGCTTAGCTATATGTACAGTCAACGCACGTTGCCCGTATTATTTCCCACAGTGCCCATTCTGTCTAATCACAGCAGTCGTCACATGTCACATTTTAGAGTCACAGCCACATGCCCCGACGACACGTTGTTCCTGCTTTCGAACTCACTGCAAACAATGGGCTATCAATTTATTTTGTAAGTAAGCTATAAGTATAACAAAGTACGGCCTTTCTGCCTTGTGAACAAAGGTCATGCGTTTGTCTGTAAATCTCTCTGTGCACCTCAACAATACTATGGAAGTGACGAATAATATGGAACAATATTGCAAAGGGATCAAAACAAAATAGGTCGCAACCTCTGAAGGCATGTGCCAATGAATGTTGTTTACACAGAATAATACAAACAACCTACACTCAAGGCCCTCACTAATTTTGTTGCAGTGATCTTGTTTGACCAGCCCATGACACATGTCTCCACTCACATTTCCACCGCGCCGTCCCTGTCTTTGCCCTTCAGGCATTGTCCAACCACTTGGCGACATGGATTTCTT
This sequence comes from Tetraselmis chui, assembly GCA_026401115.1. Classification (NCBI taxonomy): domain Eukaryota; kingdom Viridiplantae; phylum Chlorophyta; class Chlorodendrophyceae; order Chlorodendrales; family Chlorodendraceae; genus Tetraselmis; species Tetraselmis chui. The sequence goes on from JAPMLY010001027.1 coordinate 3,269, forward strand.
TGGGATACTGCTTCGAATCCTACCACCACGTTTTATTTCCGCCGTCCCGATAAAACATGTGGTCTTATGTACCGAATTCTGGCAAAAACTGAAGGGGGGGGGGGGGGGGAGGAGTATTCTGGACTTGCATTTCAATTACATATGTGCGTACTTAAGAAGTACATGACCCCTATTAAGGGTTTAGGGTACACTGTTCAAAGGAACCCTTAAACCTAAATCGTAGGCTAACCCCGAGGAGAAGTCGAAGACTTTCGACAGGGGGGCAGCCTTGTGTAGTCGGGCAAAACTTAGTCAATAACATACTTTACTGCCGAGACCAATGGAGAAGGGGGACGGTAGCTCGGTGTTAGTGATACGGTACCATGGAAACGGCTCTTCTATTTGTGGTATGCACACGACCATAAAATGATTTCAATTAAGTTTCATAAGACCAACGGAGTGAGGTTTGTACAACATGTTCCCCAAAAGTCCCTTCTCATGTCTTCCTCGCGGCATGCATACCAACTTCGAGTGTTCGTTCCACGAACGCTTGGCGTAGCGCGTCCAATGTGGAGACCGTGGACGAACGTGGGCGGCAAAATCGCTGGTGCGCGAGCTCAACAAACACTCGGTCCGAATCCGAACCCGTTTGTGAGCCTTTGGTGAGGCGGAGGAAGCCCAATCGAGTGCGGGCGGCCTCCTCCGTAGATGCGTGGGTGCGATGACCCGCTCGGATGAGGTCGACGGTCGGCCTATGCATGCTCCGGCGACAGAGGAGGCTCGGTCGACAACGCATTCAAACCCTACCCAATTGCCGCGTTATTGGCGCAGCTGTCGAAGACGGCGTTGAAATCTATGCGGAGGTACTCGTCGTATCCCGCTTGGGACTTCTTGTCGTTTAGAAAGCGTGATGTTTATTCTATCAACGTCAAGAGGCAGGGCTCGTCGATGTCGCGCGGTGGGCGTTCCATGCCGGCAGGAACGAATTTGCCGAATGCGACGAAGTCGACGATCTCGTGCTCGAGAAGCTCGGGGTCGTCGCTCAGCATGTCGATAGGCGCGGCTCATGGCCCGCCGTACAACCCGGTGTCGCAATAGTCGCGTGAATTGGGTGTGGGCTAGTGGACTACTATTGATTCATCGGCAGAAATGGGCTCGTTAATTCTGAAGTTGTGCAAGTAAGGGCGCTTGCCGGCGGCGCAGCGGCGGCGGCACAGGGGGGGGGGGGGGGGGGGGGGGGGGGGACGCTCGAATGCCCGTCGGCAGCTACCTTAACCTCCACGCGGGGAGCGCTAGTAACCTTGGCGCCGTGCTAGGCCTTGCACGGTAGGAGGCTCAACGAGGTACCGGCAGATGCCATCCGCGTGATCAGAAGCAGTCGGGAAGCCTTGTATGGAGGCTTTTGGAAATCATAATATCCGTACTCTTGCACAAAGATAACCCGCTCGGCCAGTCCGATATATTTATTTCGCGACTGGATACTCTCATATACTCTCCCGAGGAGGCGGGGCGGTGCATGCGAAACACTTTGTTGTGGGACCACTCGCCCTCTAGCATGACGAGCGGCATCGAGGGGCTATTGTCTGGATCGTCTGGCTATTGGAGTTACCCCCCAATCGATTTTCATGACCATCGCGACAATGCGTGGCGGGTAATTAAATGCGTGCCGCTAGTAACGGAGTTTATGGGAAGAGTGTGGGGTTGGGCGCTTGTGGTTCTCACTATGTCATTTTGTGAAACTCCCCACGCAACGGATAAGCATCACATGTCCATATTTTGTTCGCCCGCCTTTCTCGGCAAAGCAAGTTTTCAGCCTGCGCCGAATCTACTTGTACAATGTTCGCATGGCCGACTGTGGCAACTTTGTCCACTCGTCGAAAACCGCGTCATAGAAGTTTTTAGAACTTTGATCAGTCCTCGCATGCAATTGCATTGCCACGATGCCCCAAACGTTTTCTATCCACGATAGACCCGGGCTGGTCGGCGGCCAATCAATCTCTGTGAAATCCGACTGGCTGTGCAGCCATGTTTAGGTAGTTTTAGCGGTGTGAGCGGGTGCCTTATCTTGTTGGAATATCCACGTTGATCTTGCAACGGCATGGGTCTGCATTCCATCAGTTGTTGGCATGCCGGGATGAGCTTCTCTTCCAACAACTTTACATAAACCTTGGCAGTCACACCCTTGCTCTCGCTTTTGAGCCCCGTAGTGCCCGCTGTGACGAACAAACATGTCTTGTCCTATTCAGTTACTGCGGCGCAGACATGCTGGCACGGTAGGGGGATCATCCTTAAACAAAACCCACGGCTTGTCACCCACGCCTTTGGGGCACAGCCAGAAAATTTCTAAGTACGAAACAGCCACGCTTGCCCAGCTCTTGTCGACCCCATGCTTGCAAAAAGAAACGCGCTTGCGTTTGGCTGCTGCGGTAAGGTTGGGCCTCTTTTTTGGGCGAAGGCGCCGAGCTAGATTCGCTATCACGGACTTGCGCACGGTCTCCATGCCCACGGACAGCCCCATGCCAACCGTTAAGTCGCTTACGATGGCGGTGCATATCTTCCCGTCGCGAATGCACGCCTTGAGAACCTCACGCACCGGTGGACTTGCCAACCCCCGCGCAGGCCTCCCCGAGCGAGCTTTGTCCAAAACGTCCCATGTGCCCTCTTAAGTACGCACCCACTTGCGAACCACCGACGCGCTTGTACCGTGCCCGCCGGGCTACTTTGGTGAAGTGGCTCACTTGTTTGAAAAGTCCAACACAATTTTGCAGTCGCCACGTGTGAGTGGTTGGTCTAGGCCCCATACTGGTTTTGGAGCCGCGACGCGCTTGAGGTCGAGCGTGGGTGGCGCAATTGGGCGACATCCCACCTCCAACCGAAATACTTTATTCACACGTGAACGCCCGTATCATCGCCGCTTTGTCCCCTGCCAATACTAGCAAATATGAGGTGGTTTATAAGTCGCCGCTTCTAGTGCCATTATCGACTTTTGCCCGGTTTGAGTTAAATAGCGCTAGATTAAAGTCAACGACGCGCGCAACCATTTGCATTGCCACAAGTTGCTTACTTAATTTCAGAGTTTTTCGAACCAATTATAAGCCCCGTCACACTTCCCGCGCTCTACTTGGCTTTTTAATCGCAACCGTGCACGTACCCTGGCAAGCGACTATGCTTCGGAAAAGAATGAGCGGAATCTGACGGCGCTAGCTAGTTCCTTTGTCATATAGTGTTTCGGCGCCATATACCGCTACTAAAGCGGTTTTGGTGCCGCCAATTCTACCACCGGAACACTTCCCGGGCCTAAAAGGTGTCCTAAGTGAGGAATGCCTTACAAGAATGGGGTTTGATACTTGCGGATAGCCTCTCACCGAGCCTAGTGCGGCCGGGGATGGTCAGTCCGGTAGATCGGGCTGCAATATTTTTCACCGCGAGACTTTATTGCTAGAAGTGTTTTTATTAGGCTTTTAGCTCACCCTATACCTACCCTATTTTCGGCCCTTCTCACATTGTCAGGTACCCGTGCTACCTCAAGTTGGTTAGGTCATCATGTTCCTTTGGACCCAGAAGGCCTAACAGTTCAGGCTCCCAGGGTGCTGCCCTATTTTGGCAATATAAGGGTAGGTTCATGTGAACTCCTACTTTACATTAGAGAATCTAGCGGGTACTTTCTCAATACTGTTAATCGAAACGTCGAATGTCATCATCGATCATCAGGGATGTCGTGTAATATTATAAGTATAACAAATGTTTACAAGAAAAAGACGTGGAAACCACCAAGCAAAAAGGAAAAAGGAGGGGGAAATTCCACAGGCCAAAGCTCGAGGAACAGGAAAGCGTAATATTAAAAGCCGCTACAGGTACCTGTACCGCGTGCCATAGACAGCGCGTTACCACCCTACCTGTACTGGTGCCATAGAAATAACTATCTGCCGGGCTGGGTATTAGGGTTTGAATTCCGAAATTGACGACGGCATAACGCATTTATAACGGTTTGTAAACGAAGTCGTACGTTTTTCCATCGTCCATTCGTCGCCGCGTAGCCGGATACCTCTGGATACTCTGTATTGCGTCTCCTGTATGGATGTAAAAAGTGCAGATGCAATATACCTCGGGAAGGTACTGGTCCCTGTACCCCTTCTACATACTATAACAATAATGGGGTAATCATCACTTCATATTTTAAATGCTCCTCAACGAAGTTGATTACAATCACCGACTACACCATGCGATGCGGATGAGACAGTAAAACTAAGTTCCGATGTTTAAACTAAGTTCCGATGTTTAATATACGGATAAGCAATGGAAATCCACCCTGCCAACAAAAGTGAGAACCTCACAGTTCTTCGCCCGAGAGATAGGTAGACATCCAACAATAACATCATTGCCCTCTTGCAAAGTATATCGAAGATATTTTTTTACTTTTCATCATCCAAGGGCAACAACGTACATGAGTACGCTCAAACGAAAAATAAAGCGCAGCCGTCAAACTAGTCCAAATAACCCAAACAAGCGGCTCGTGGGGTCCATGGGACATGTATGGACCTCGAATCACATGCTCTTGGCTATTCAATGTTGGGCGTTTACACGCGATGTTGCACATCATCAACATTTTTTCGCCGTTCAGATGCGCCACAACTGCTTCTCCGCACGCTTTTTACGCCGATGGAACGCCACACTCCCCGGTCAAGACCCCGAGAGTGCGCATATGACAGGGGTGGTGGTGGCCATGAGCGGCGCGTGAGTGAAAGCACTGGTTTCCGACTTGCAGCTTGAAATATCGGGAGCTCTAAGCGTTAGCCGCACTGCCCCACCCCCGTGAATGCTGCAAGAGGCGAGTCCTCCCTAGCCTCGGCTTACGTGGCCGTTCACATTCAGTGATGTTTTGTCTACAACCATATTCCGGAAGTGGAATCAGCGTTTTTTTGAGTGCCACTCACACACTCACACACACCTCTGTGGAGGAGACGCTCGCCAACAACCTTTCGCTGATGTTTACATGGCTCATTGAGATAAATGAGCATTGGGCTATGCTATTTTCACCGGTGACCACTGTGGCGGTTAGCCTCTGAAAGCTAAACGCTAGCACAAATCTGTTCTAGTTTGTCTAGTTCTGTTGTTGCAAGATGGCAAATGATGTTGTCGAGAGGCAATTGATGAAAGATGTTTCACTGCTGTACTTGGGCAGTAGATGTTGTAAAATCTTACCCGCTACCGCGTGTGGATGACACCCTGGACGAACTTAAGGACGCGAATTTTTACACACACCTCGACCTCGCTTCTGGATTCTGGCAAGTTCGAGTGCGTGAACAGGACGTTCACAAGACAGCTTTTCAGACCCCTGATGGCTTGATGGAATGGGTCGCCATGCCGTTTGGGCTGTGCAATGCACCAGCCACATTTCAGAGGATGATGAACGACATTCTTCGCGACTTTTTACATAAGTTCGTGACAGTCTACCTGGATGACGTCTGTATCTACAGTCGAACTCTGGAAGAACACCTGGAGCACCTACGTCTAGTGCTACAGCGATTCAAGGAGGAAGGGCTGAAATTACGCCTTAAGAAATGCTTTTTCGGATTGCAAGAAATGGAGTATCTGGGCTACACTGTGTCAGCCGGGAAAATTTCGGTTTCCACAAAGAAAGTCGAGGCCGTTGCAGACTGGCCAGTGCCCAAGACGCAGAAGGAGGTTCGCAGTTTCGTACAGTTCTGCAACTTCTATGCGAGATTTATACACCATTTTAGCGACCTTACGGCTCCATTGACGGACTTACTGCGGAAGTCCCAGCCACAGAAGGGTACGCTGACGCCTGCCTGTTTGGAAGCCTTCGAGACTCTCAAGTTACGGCTCATTTCCGCGCCATGCCTGATCCTTCCGGAGGTCAGCTCGGATGCGACGTTCACCGTAGCTACAGATGCTTCAACAGTGGGGATTGCAGCAGTCCTGTTGCAAGACCAAGGAGGCGGTCTTCAACCAGTCTCTTACTGGGCGCGTAAGCTGAATCCAGCTGAGCGTGGTAACACTTACTCTGCGTACGACTTAGAAGCTTTGGCTGTATGCGAAGCTGTCAAGCATTGGAGGTGCTATCTTGAAGGCTGTTCTAAGTTCCTTGTCGTAACAGACCACGACACACTGCGACATCTGCTCAGGCAACCGAACAACAGGCTGAACAAGCGGCAAGCAAGATACCTGCGGGATTTGCAACCGTTTGTGGGCTCGATGACACTTGCATATCGCAAGGGAGCTCTGAACGAAGCCGACCCGTTAAGCCGGCGTCCAGACTTCGTACCTCAGGCCACAGTACTCTTATTTTGGGATGGCGAGGTTCCGTCAGATCGAGAATTACGACGGAAGTCCCAGCTGCTGTTTGAAGACGCACAGTTAAATTCACTGACTGTTAACGCGTTGCAGCTGAGCCATGAGTTCGCTGATCTCATTCGCGAGGGGTTCTCACGAGATTCGTTTTATGGGGACGATGGTGAGTGGACAAGAGACAGCCGGATAGAAGCCAGAGACGGGTACTTTTGGCGTCTCAATCGCCTCTGTATTCCACAGAACTCTGAGCTCCGACTGAGATTGATCACAGAGCTGCACGAAAGTTCGTCAGCTGGTCACAGAGGAGTTGCTAGCACTCTTGCTAAAGCACTCGACAGATTCTGGTGGAAACGAATCCGCCAAGACGTGAAAGATTTTTGTGAACGCTGCGTCGTGTGCCGACGAGCGAAGATTCGACCGCAGATGGCTGCGACTCTTTACCTATTGCCTGTTCCACCCAGACCGTGGCATACAGTTGGTCTTGACTACTTGACACACTTGCCTGAGAGCAACGGCTTTAACAGTGTGCTGATTGTAGTAGACCATCTAACTCGAATGGCCCATTTTCTGCCATGCACAGAGTCGATTACTGCCGAAGAAACTGCAACTTTGTTTTTACAGGGAGTCTACCGCTTACATGGACTACCCCGTGTGCTGATCAGCGATCGCGACCCGAAATTTGTCAGCGCCTTCTCGCAGACACTTTGGAGACGCCTTGGAACGCGTCTGAACATGTCTACCAGCCGACACCCAGAAACAGACGGACTGACAGAGCGCGTGAACAGCACGTTTCAGCAGCTTCTTCGTTGCTTCTGTTGCTATGATGGCTCTGACTGGTCGACACTTTTACCGCAAGTGGAGTTTGCGTACAACGCTTCGCGTGCACTCGGAATTGAGCACACACCATTCGAAGCTAACTTTGGTTTTTCTCCTGAGGAGCCTCCTGACCTGCTCTTCAGCATGCGACCATCGATTCCAATTTCGCAAGACGCAACAAAACGGTTGAAGTTGTTACAGGAAATACACAGCCTGGTACGCTCTGTGTTACAGCTACATAAGGACGAGATGCAGGCGCGCACATAACAGTCTACAGCGCCACACTTCGCTAAGGGAGACAAGGTGTCAGTCGTCACAACAAATCTTTTTCTCAGAGGACAACCCAACAGGAAACTCAGAGACAGACAGCTTGGCCCTTTTCCAGTGGAGGAGCAGATTGGAAAACACAGTTACAGATTGAAACTACCAGCGACAGTACGCTTACATCCTGTGTTCCACGTTAATAACTTAAGGCCTTGCTCTACCGCTCCACTACGACCAGCTGTCCCGGTAACAGTACCTGAAGGAGACGACGAGGAGTTCGACGTCTCACAAATCTCTGCTGTGTGCATCAAGTCGCTACCAGGGCGACGAGGCAAATATTTGCTCTTCATGACGCACTTCAGTGATGACGACATTCCACCTGTCTGGCACCGTTTGAACGAGGTGCATCGAACAGTTGCGTTACAAGAATTCTTGGAGACGCCCCAATGGCGCAAGTTCGCCAAGACTCAGGCGTACATTGACTTCATGCACGCTCACCCAGCGCGCATTCCTGAGTCCCAATAACTGCTTCAGTAAAGGAGCCAAGAACCACGGAGGTCTGCCTCGCGGCGGCCTCATTGATCTGTCAAGAGGGGGAGGGTACGAGTGTGACGAGTACAGTCCTGCAACAGTACATTGCAGGACATTGTACATGTACTCGTTACGGATATCAATTCGTGCTTTTCCACAGGATGGACGTATACTCGTGGGTACGTCGCTACTGCAATATTGTAATGGTGCTGATGCTACAGTACGACCAGTACCTCCCGGTACGTACAGATATGCATAATTAATCTAACCAGCCAGATGACGCGCCAGAGCGAGCTCTCCAATGCAGAAGGAGCCGCGTCGTGAGACCCAATGCTAGACAGGCCGCGTCTCGAGGCGGATGACGACGGTTGAGCAGCACTAACGCCTGACACGTAAGCGTAGCTTGCAGGAATTGTTAAAAGGTTCTGTCACCTCCCTCTACTGCACTGGGCTTAAATAGGTTTCAGCCCAGACTAATCACGCCTGCAAGCTACGCTTACGTGTCAGGCGTTAGTGCTGCTCAACCGTCGTCATCCGCCTCGAGACGCGGCCTGTCTAGCATTGGGTCTCACGACGCGGCTCCTTCTGCATTGGAGAGCTCGCTCTGGCGCGTCATCTGGCTGGTTAGATTAATTATGCATATCTGTACGTACCGGGAGGTACTGGTCGTACTGTAGCATCAGCACCATTACAATATTGCAGTAGCGACGTACCCACGAGTATACGTCCATCCTGTGGAAAAGCACGAATTGATATCCGTAACGAGTACCTGTACAATGTCCTGCAATGTACTGTTGCATGACTGTACTCGTCACACCACAATCACTTTGAATGAGACGACGTTCTCTTGGACCGGACAAATTGGCACACATGTCAAGCAAAAAGCGCACACCTGCCGAGTCAGCAAGACCACTCATACGTTAACGTAACGCACGGAGCGCACAAGTGACGGTTATATCCATAGTAACTTCTGCTTATCGCCCGGGGGAGCAGTCAGCATGTGAATTGTGTAGACATGGCTAGCAACACTGTGCGTACGGAACCCTAAGTTTTCTCCCTACAATCCAAAGCGTGTAAAACGCAAGTCCGGCATCGCATGCGAGAACCTAGCACGTGTTGTATGCTCCATATGCGGTACACATGCGTGCTCCACCTCCTCTACAATCAAAACATGTTACTTTGTAGAGCACATCAAGTGGCACCTAGAGGTCATTGACTGAAGATTGGTACAAGTTTGTAAATACATGACCTATGTGAGCCTTTCACCGAGCTATCAAGTGCCTAACACTGAAACCTGAGCTATTATTGGACAGCAAGCGACTATGGCGACTAGTGCTTGACTGAAAGTTTTAAGCGTTATCTTGGCTGCCCTAGCATTGCATGACCCAATATCGACCAATTTCGAATGAATGTACTTGTATTATCGGCCCCCGATGTGCGTTGTTGACCGCTTGCGCACGACCGCACACGTGATACTTGGAGCCATGCAGTCCAGAGCAGTCTTCATCTACTTCTTGACCTATTGTGTGACCAATAGCAAGGGAGGAGTCCTTGGATTTGTCAAGTTAGGGTAGCTCTTCGCGGGAGTGGTAGCATGTGCGTGCTGCAATTCGGAAAATGCTATCATGGACTCGCGCGAATATGCCGGTTTTTGCTCCGATCCTGAACCTTGTATATCCAACCGCTTGAATATAGTGCTGGCACAGCTTGGTTACAAGAGTGGCGAAAATGTCGGTTATTTGGTACGTCTCGTGCGGGGTCGACGGCTACCGTCCCGGGTATGGCTTGTCGATCTACAACGCCCGCAGATAGATAAGAGCCCAAAGTACCATGAAGAAAAACCGAAGTAAGTTGCATGAATACCTTAACCTCATCGGATAGCGGAAAACGACGCGACGATAATATTAAGGACTGAAGTACGTCGAGAGTTCATGCGGCTTATTGCTGTAGTTCTTCATGGCACATTGGACTCATGTCATCGCAATGGCCCGCAAGACGGTAGTGCTTACGCCCCTTGTTGCTTGCCTCCTTGTTGTGTGGGCTTATGCTCGTTTGCTTTTTCTCCTTTATTGACTGTGGTTTTCATTGCTTTGTTTGTAATTAGAATTTTTAAGGGGTATCTATACCAGCACTTGCAACTCAGCAAGTGATTGTTCCATTTATTCTCTTATCACGTTTGCGTAGTGTCTAAGGCATTGATATTTCATTATCTTCAGACCCATGTGAACAACACCCCCATTTGCACATGGGTTGACCCGTTACTACAAGGAGGAGGGCCTTCCCCCATAATGCGGCAACGGGTCTTCCTCGCTAATTACCCATGTTAATATGGATCATTTGTGTCGCATGTGCGCACATGTGTGACCGCGTCATCGCGCTAGTGATTCAGTAGGTAATGGGTCATATTCTTCGTGTGGCCCATTTTGACATGGGTGGACGCGTATCGGGAGATTCCTCCCATGTGAGTCAAGGTACAGTTTGTTCCTCCTACAATGCGAACGTGCATGTGAAAATGGTTGATACAAAGAGTGACCCATTATCAATTGGGTCACTAGCACAATGACGCGGTCTCCAATGTGCATACATGTGACAAAAGAGCATGGATAATTTGCTATGAAGACCCATAACCATATGGGGGATGATTACCTTCCTACATGTGATATTGGGTCGACCCATGTGCAAATGGGGAAGTTGCCCACATGGGTCTTAACATGTACACTCTTCCCATAAAGTCCGTTACTAGCGGCACGCATTTAATGACCCGCCACATCTTGCCGCGATTGCGATGCAACTCGATTGGGGGGTAGAACTGTGATTTGCGAACAACACACAACGGTGCGTTGTTCACTAACATGGACACCTTTATCGGCATGCCCCAATTACTGTGGGCACGCACGTTGCATTTGCGGCCCAGATTTTATTGTGGACCGAAACTCGTGCATGTGCAGGTTATGCACGCCCTTATGCGTAGCTCGGTGCATTAGTGTCGCGACAAGCTGGGAGACTACTCAACACTGCGGTCTCAGCATGTTTGCAAAATTGCACTAGTATCCGCCGAATGTGTTGCTCTTAGCCGTCTACAGAGCGGCAACACCGAGACTGGCATGTCGTGTGCACTTGGTTTTCTTGCCACGTGCCGGGAAATACAAGCAAGGAGCACGGGCTAGGGACGTATTGGGCTTGAGGGGCGGTTGATTTGCAGGGTTAGCACCCTAGCGCGCGGATAGCTGGCTTTTGAAGCTTGCGCATCGCCGGGCGTGAAAAATGGCGGGGAACTTGCCAAGTACCATAACATGGGCTTTTATTTGGCCTGCGGCAAATGGCACGGCACCATGCCATCATGGGGCATGAAATGGGAATATATATATATATATTACGCCGTGAATAGAAGAGATGTATACAACGCTGATTGTTGAGCGTATTGGCGAAGCGAGTGTGCGGGTACCATCTATCGAGGGGTTGCTGGCCCCGCGCGAATGTGGCAGATTTGAAAACCCTAAAAACTTGTTATAGTTGGCTGTGCGACGGGATGGATGACGTCGGCCGGCGGATTTGACGACAAAACCGGCCGGTAGGCGTAATCTAAGTGATATCTTTTTGAGGAAAGGCTTCATTTGGCAACTTAGTTTTCTTCAATCGGACACCGTACGGCAAAGCATGGGGGTTTCTAAGTCTACCAAGTAGTTGTTTTCCGGCTCCAATCCCACCCACGTCAAGCATTTTAACGGCACCGGCCATCACACCCAGGTTCTCCCATGTTTAAGGACAATATGCAGGGATGTAAAAACCGCACGTTGTGTCGCCGATTTCGGGAGTATTCACCAGCAAAGTGTGGAAAATCCAAGTTCCGGGGCGCCCAAATCAGGGTATGCCTAAAATTCGGGGCTGGACCACAAACCCTAATACGTTGGACAGTAGCTGGGACGGGCCCCATTTGTGCCCCGCTTCCCCCTTTACTTCACCGTCAGCACAAGCTTATCGGATCCGCCTTTTCAACGATCTTAAGTAAAGTTAAGCCCTAGACATGATAAACACCCGCCCTACGCGAAAAGCCGTATTTCACTAGTAACGGACTTTATGGGAACAATGTATGTAGCAATTCATATTTCCGCCTAGGTACCTATAATTAGAGTGCGGGGATTTCACATATAATAACACCGCTTCAATGCATAACATTATTGCCCGGCCCTGCCCACCGTTGAGCGTTTACGAGTATCGGATACGCACCATTTTTGCTCGTCATCATTGTTGGGGTAAGGGAATGCAATTTTGCATTTTTTGCGGGAAATTTCTGTCATGTTCACTAGCGAACCGTAACCATCCACGAAAGATGGCTTTGTGTAGACCATTGACTAGCGACACTCACACGTTTGTCTGTCATGCGTAGAGTACTTTCCTCTCTCTTTCTACTATTCTTCATGGTACATTGGGTTCTTATCTTCGCGACGCATTGCAGGAGGGCAGTGCTGATGCCGTGGTATACCTTGTTTTTCCTCGGGCTTGGGCATGTGGGATTTCCCCCCTCCTTTTTCCTTTTGCTTGGTGGCTTTCACGTATTTTTTGTAAGAAATTATTTCATGCGTAGAGCAGGGAAACTTTGCAAATGCGACTGCTACATATATTGCATACGCCCCTTTCGCTTCGCGAGGTGGTATAATGACCAAACGTTGAGTATACGGGATGAACCCAATGTGTTAATCTAGATTGCCCGTCTTGTATGTGCATGAGTGCGTGGCATTGCCCCATATTTACTAAAACACATACAACACCGGAATTCCTTTCAAGAATAGTAAACATTCTTACAAGAAAAGGCAGTGGAGAAAGTGATAACAAGAAGAACAACATGAACACGGAGAAAAGGCAGTGGAGACCACCAAGCAAAAAGAAGAAAGGAGGAAAAACCAAAGCCCGAGGAACAGGAAGGCATGTCGTAGCATCAGCTCTGCCATTCTGCAAAGCGTCGCGAAGATAGGAACCCAAAGTACCGTGAAGATGTGTGGCGTGAATTTTCGCCGCACATCCCCCATTCCTTTCAAGCGACTGAAGTAAACGGTTTCGGCATTAACTGATAAACATGTACGATTGCATCTGTGCCACCAGAAAGCCCTAATAAAAAAAAGTAAAAGGAAGGACATTCTTGCCACCATTATCATTAGCGTCATCGCTGCGACGGTACCGGTACCTTGGTATCGTGGTGATCCACTGATAAGCAGTACCCCTCGATGACGCGTTGACAATAAACCGCCAAGCAGGCATTTACCATCACGGGGGGGTGAGGATTACGGGTACACTGCACCGTCTCATTGACGCTGTATAGGAAACTATACATTTAATATTGCGCTTCGATATGAAAAAACAAATAAAAAGAAGAAAAGAGGGGAAAATAATAACCTACGGGTACCGTTCGATGAAATAAGTAGATTTTATTATTGTAGTGCGAATATTCATTTATATTATCATCGCGCGCTTCATCTCGCAATCCTATTTCCATGTCCATATTTCTTTATTGCTCGTGTTTCTGTAACTGCTAATTCAGATTGACGACAGAGAATTCATGTGTTCTCTCAATCTCATTTGGATTAAACTCAGCGATAATAGATTCATTTTTTCTTACAACAAAATGAAGTGGAAACCAGCACCAAGTAAAAATGAAAAAGGATGAGGGGGGGGGGGGGGGGGGGGGGAATCCCACAGGCCGCCAAAGCCCGGGGAACAGGAAGACATGCCACAGCATCAGCACTGCCCTTATCCTGCAAAGCGTCGCGGAGATAGGAACCCCAAGTACCATAAAGGGCATTAGAAAGACGTTGCACGAAAGCCGTTATACATGAAATCCGTAGCGATGATTTCATCTCAAATATTAGGCGTGCATTTCATGGAAACTGTGCTTCATTTTACCGCGCTTTGGATTCCGTGATCCTCTTGTCACTCTTGCCCTTCTGCTTCCCTCCCTTTTTCCCTGCCCGTGCTCATGTTGTTATTCTTGTAATCCATTACATTTAATGGTAGCACACGCTTACAAGCAGAAACAAAGACAGGCAGAAGAGATAGGAAGGCAGCTCCGGAGGGAAAATATTTATTTGATTACATCAACAAGCGATGTTATTATGAAGCGATCATTTAAAAAACATTTTCTATTATCTCAAACAGTATCTGTAAAATAAGGAAATATAAACCTCACATTGTATATGGGGTTCTGCTGAGCGCGTCTTAATTTTGTTCTTAAAACGCCCCGCATTTCGCTTTTACTTTGTGGCACGCTCGACATCTTATCGGAGCATCCCGTTGGCAACCCGGCGCGCTGCCAAGTGTACCGCATGAAAAGTGGTATCCGTAGTAGAATTGTACACTATCTATGTATCGCTATGCACGGGCCGGCTATTGGGCGCTTTGTATCAATCTTCGCGGGTACATCTTTCGTGCGCGAGTACGTGGGTGCTACGGATGAGCATGGGACCAAGACTCCCCCAGCGAACGCACATGAATGGGGACATATGTACGGGCATAGAGTCCTATGATGGCCGCCGGTGTTCCGGACGTGGAATAGTACATTGTATATATTGAGACATGTGCGGTCGCCGGGATTAGAACTCGCGTATGAGGGCCTTTAACCTCTTATCGGAGCATCCCGTTGGCAACCCGGCGCGCTGCCAAGTACCGCCTCAAAAGTCGGCATCCTTTGTGTAATTGTAAACTATTTTTGTATCGCTATGCACGGGCCGGTTGTTGGGCGCTTTGTCTTAATTTTCGCGGGTACATCATTAGCGCGCGAGTACGTGGATGTTGGGGATGAGCATGGGACCAAGACTCAACCAGCGAACGCGCATGTATCGCCAATCACCAACGTATTTACTGTCGAGGGCATGTTTCATATCCACTAGCATGGAGATATGAGCTGCGGATACGTCGCTTGCCTCTATGGTGCCTAGGATAGCTCCTTTGGTGCGATGGGAGTGGACTTTGCCCGTGGTGGGACTAGCTTGTTATATGTGGAGACGGTAGCAATGCGGTTTGTTTGTTGAACGTAGGCGGCCGCCGCGAAGCACAATGAGGTAGTGTCGAGGACTTGATGGTCTTGGAATGCCTTGGGCGATGATGGGGTCCACTGGTACATCCTACAAAGCCACGAAAGGTTTGCGGGTAGGAATGTTCATCTACGGTGCGTCAGTACGAGAGAGGTTGGCGACGGTGGCCCCCCTTGATAGACACATGAGGGGGGGAGGCTGTCAAAGCGCATGTGCGGCCCGCAGTCTCTAGAGATGTTAGTGGCGAGGCGGCAATATGCGCGGAAAATGGAAATGAAAATGATTTGCAAAAATTACCAAGCACATTTTGGTTGCTATCTTAGGCCCGTCTTGCATATGCCATCTAGGACTTAGTATATACAAAATTTAGGCCGGGGGGTCTCATTGTCTTCCCCCTCCGTAGGTGTGGTGGGGTTTTACCCCCACAAGGAGGTTTTTCGTACGGTAGGATTTTAGGTGTTGGGTTGGATGGTGGGGACGGGTGGGGAGGGTTGGCGTGATAGTTGTTTACACGTGGCGAGGGATTTGATACGGTAGGTGCGGAGAAGGAGGTGTAGCCACTAGACGGAGTGTATGTGTAGGTGGGAGATGCTGCCGGTGGTGTCACGGGTTGGGGATTGGGAGGTTTTGTCTTGAGAGTAACTCCTAGGACTTATATGTCCGAAGAGCAGCCTTGCCACCATCATTTTTGTATGTTGGGAGTGTTGGCTGGTGCCTTTCCCGTAAGCTCCAGGCATTGGAAGCCACGGTACCCCTTCTTGTGGCGCTTGAAGCAAAGTCCCACCTCTTGCTGTCCTTTACGCTCATGAGGGATAGGACCTCCAAAGATGGCGTTGGAATCAATTCGGCAAGTGTTTGGCGAGGTCCGTTTTCGGCCTCCCCGATTACCACGGCGCCAACCACGTCCACGACCATAACCCTCACTACGCTCGAAGCGCTTAGTTACTTCGACTTCTGGTCTTCGAAAGGACGCTTCTTTGTAGAACGTCGATTGCCTCCACGATTGTCAAATGCGGAAGGAGCGCCCTCAGCACGTCCCATATTAGGTGAGTCGGTCACAAGGTCGTTTGGTAACTCAACCAAGGGTATGTTGTAGCCATTCTGTTGGGAGTGATGGGACATGGCATGAGTATGGAGATGGAAGTTCGACAAGCTTTCGATGAAGCAAGCGCATTGGAAGTCGTCTATAAAGGTTGTTGAGACCGTAGTCGTAAAATGTCGTTGAAGTGCTGGTTGTAGTTGGCGTAACTCATGGTCCCATGCGTAAGCTGAATAAGGGCCGTAATCGCGTCGTCTTGAATGATAGGCAGCATGGAATTCTTACGAACCTGTGTTACCACAGAGTCGAATGTGTCCGGAAGAGCTGCATGTTACTTACAATTAGGCCACCAAGTGTCCAAGTGTTCAAGGGCACAGAAAACTGAGACACAATCTAGATAACAACGTTGTACGAGTTAGTGTTGATGCCCAACGTTACGAAGCGTCGAGGCTGCATCTCCAACCAGTCCTCCAGTTTACGTGGGTCTTTTCTGAACTGGTAGGGGGCGTTAATCGCAGCCTTCCGCCGCATCTCAGTCTCTGTTACGCTCAACCTATCAACGTTCATTGTATTGGCATGAATCCCCATGCGTACATCAATAGGAGTCTCTCCACACCTCTGATTATTGTAGCCCTTGACCAACATCCACAAATGACCGTTGTCAACAGTTGTAAAACGGGGTTGGAAGAAGAACTGTTTCGGTAACGACAAGTCTTCGTGAAGAAAGAGTCTTCGTTGTCTTCGAGAAATTACACCGCCTCGAATTGATTCCCACTGAGCCACACAGCCAAAATGATACAATTCGAATTTACGCAGAGTCTCTGTGACAAGCCCAACCCTAGACGGCGTAACAGAAAGCTCTTCAATGTCAACATTATTGTCGGGACGACGTAAGAGCCATGAGGATAAACGGTCGACTAAGCGGTAACGGCCTTTTCGACTTTAGTTGGTGTGCGCATATTAGCGATGACGTACTAGACAAGTACCGACGCCGGAAAAACGTGAACAAGCAAGACCGGCCCATTAGTAACGGCACTCCAACAACGTTGCCACTCAACGACGTAAGATCGTCGACGGTTGGGGTTAGGCCAGTTTTCTCAAACAATTCACGAACGGCCTTGTCGACAAGTGCTTCATCATGCAAAGTCGAAGAAGCATGAAATCAATTGTTATCAATACGGGGCCCACGCTCTAAAACGAGTTTAATATATGAGGCTTTCAAACCTCCGACATGCAATACGGCAACAACGAAGTTATTGGGACCAAGGGGCGCCTTGTCGAATCAAACGAATAATGTCGAACAACTTGAGCAACCTTCAAAGCGTGTGATGATCATAAGGGCTCCGACTAAAACAATATGGCAGTTTGCCCTGTAAGAGCTAACTGCCAACACAAATCTGCAATGTTCTTGCTTGCTGTTTCTCCGGCAAGTATGAGTGCATACGGACAAAGACACAAGATGTCTTATTAATGTTGGTGTTTAACATTATATTCTTTTTGAACAAATAAAGAGAATGATTAAAAGGTTTTGTCGCCTCCACCATTGCTTTAGGCTTAAATAGCTCCAGCCTAGCTAGCTTCCACCTATTCTCGCATGGTCTTCGTGCATGTGCTAGGGCTCTCGTAAAGGTCTAAACAAACTAGCAACGCGGCTCGTCTATCTCGGAAAATCAGACTAGCGCATCATTCATGTGGCTAGTTTGATTAATTGTGCGTATATGTACGTACGGGAGGTTATGGTAGTACGGTAAGTCACAACACCCTCGCTAAGTTGCAGTGGCGACGTAGCCACGTAGTACGTCCTTCCGATGGAAAAATACGGATCAACTTAGTAAGGAATATATGTGCAATGTCATGTAATGTACTGATACATAATGATACTCGTCACACATCCTCAGGATAAGGTCCTTTTTACACCTGTTAAACCATGCAAACACAGTTAGTGTGGAAGATAACGTACGCAAACGTAGTTACAGTCACAGTCCCGCAAACGGAATAGTTACGGCGACAACCAGCCTACAGGCGTGGTGTCGGGACAACAGAAGTGAGTGAGCTGTAGCCTAGCGACAGCTCTGTACCGAGTCAAACAGTTTATCGGTATGTCCGATCTAGACATGTACTAATCATATCTAGAATAGCTTACAGTAGCTATCTGCAACTAATACGTATACGGTATTACTTACAACACTCCCCCTGAAGGTAGCTACGGGATGAAGCGTTGCATTGGGTCTTGTCCTCCAAGGATCGCACTTCGGTGTCTTGCTAGTGCAGGTCCTGGGAGGGGTTTGGTGAGCATGTCAGCCACCATCTGGTCAGTGGGGAGGTACCTCAACTTGATGGTTCCCTATTCCACGTGGTCTTTGAGGAAGTGCCACTTCAGACCGATGTGCTTAGTGTTCTCGCTGACCAAGGCATTCTGGGAGTATGCAATGGCGCTTTGGTTGTCCTCCCAGATGGTGGTGGTTTCGGTGATGGGGGAGTTGAAGATTTCCCCCATGAGTTGTCGGAGGTGGAGTCCCTCCTTGGTGGCGTCGGCCGCAGAGTAGTATTCGGCTTCACACGTGGATTGAGCCACACAAGTCTGTTGTTTGGACTTGTAACTGACTGGTCCGCGTCCGAGGGTGAAGAGATAGCCGGAGCGAGACTTGCGGGTGCTGCTGTCGTTGGCCCAATCAGCGTCGGCAAAGCCTGTGAGTTGGAGGCTGTGGTCCAGGCCCCCCCCCAACGTCAGGCGCATGTCGATGGTGCCATGGAGGTAGCGGAGGACCTTTTTCAGAGCCTGCAAGTGTGCCTCGGTGGGCGAGGCTTGGGCAGACCCCAGGATACTCAACGCCGTGGAGACATCGGGGCGTGTACAAACGGCGGCGTACTGGAGGCTGCCGAGGAGGCTAGGGTAGACGTCCTTGGCCACTCCTAGTGAGAGAGGGCGAGTGCAAGTGTGCAAGGCCGGCGAGGAAGCCCGGGTCCATCGGAAGGGACGACGGCTTAGAGTCGGACATGCCGTACTTGGCGAGGATGTCGCGCAGGTACTTGGACTGGTCCAGCGAGATTGTGCGCTTGGAGCGATCGTGGGTAATGTGCATGCCGAGGAGTTGGGAGAGGTCGCCGAGGTCCTTGATCTTGAACCGTGCTCCGAGTTGGGCTTTGAACGAGGCGAGCCAGGTGGCATCATTGCAGGCCGCAGGAATGTCATCGACGTACATGGCGATCATGGCGAAGACGTGGCCGATGCGAAAGATGTAGATGCACGGATCGGAGACGCATTGCTGCCATCCATGGTCGACGAGCCACGCACGAAGTAGCATGTTGAACTCGCGGGGGGACTGCTTAAGGCCGTAGAGGCAACGCTTGAGGTGGCAAACCTTGGACGTGCCATCGGTGAAACCGAGGGGCTGGCGGATGTACACATCCTCCCGGATGGGAGCGTATAGAAACGCTGTGTCGATGTCAAGCTGGCAGAGTTCAAGGTCGCGGGCGGCTGCGATGGTTAGGAAGAGACGCAGGCTGGCCATGCGGATGACCGGGGAGAAGGTCTCCGTGTAGTCCAGTCCAGCGCGTTGACTGCACCCCTTGGCGACGAACCGCGCTTTGAAGCGGGAGACGTCGCCGGCTGTATCCGACTTGACCTTGAAGATCCACATGATGTTAACGACCATGCGGCCGGGGGGGAGGTCCACAAAGTCCCACGTGCCGTTGCTGATGAGGGAGGAATACTCCTGTTGCATAGCGGCTTGCCATTGGGGGGCTTGGGCGCTGTCCAGTGCAGCCCGGTAGGATTTGGGTTCCACACACTCTCGGGCGGAGAGGAGTGCGATGGCAGTAGGGGACGCGCCGGCAGGTGTGTGTGGGGGACCAGTGACAAGGTCGGGGACGTGAGGGTGCTCAAAGATGTCCTCTTGAGCTTGGCCTTGTTCAGGATCACAACACGCCGTTACGAGGGTTGGTGGGTAGTCGGACAAGTGGGCAACCATATCGCCGTAGCGAATGGGGTGGGAGCGGAGCCGAGCATGGCGAGGGGCTGCCGGGGGGGGTAGGGGTGTGGGTATTGTGAGGTCAATGGGGTGGGATAGGGGTGAGGCTGCGGGTACGTTGTCCGAAGAGTCGGTGATGGTCGAGTCGACGGCGGGTTGAGTGTCGAAGCCTGGGGTGTCTTCCTGAAAGACAACATGTACGGAGGTGGTGATACGACGCGTTTCCGGATTGTAGACACGATACCCGGGTGCGTCAGGGGAATAACCCACCATGACGCCGCGAAATGCTTTTTCACTGAGTTTCCGACGTTGTTTGTCAGGGACCTTGGCGAAAACGGCGCAGCCGAAAACGCGGAACTTAGATGCGTTGGGCACCGACGACGTAAGGAGTGTGAGGGGGACGCCCCCATTGGGTCCGACCGAGCGACTGTACGTGCGGTTGCGAAGGTACACAACCGTGCTGACAGCACACGACCACATGGAGTTGGGAACGGCCATGTTGTGGAGCATCGCCGATGCATTGTCCCGGATAGTGCGCCAGGGACGTTCGGCCTTGCCGAGCATGTGGTGGGCGTATGGGGCAGAGAACTGCACCCCGACGCCGAGGTGTGCGCACATTCGGCGAGTGACAGCAGCTTCAAACACAGAGTCAGAGTCAAACTTGAGGACCGGTGCGAACGCGCCCGTCCGGGAGTGATGGCGGGCGTGCAGGTGTTTGATGTCCAAAAGGATGGTTTCCAATTCCGAACATGCGTCGTCTTTAGACTTAAGGAACCGCACCCACATGTAGTTGGTGTGGTGGTCGATGACGAGCAAGCAGTAACGGAGTCCATGTGGGGAGGGGACATTGACCGGGCCCCAGAGGTCGGCGGACAGGTTGAGGAGGGGGTGGGATGGCTTCGCGCAAGCGGCTGTGTTGCGTGGTGCAGCTGTGGCTTTGTGAAGTAAGCAAGAGTCGCAAGAAACTTTGGTTACAGCGCTAGGTAACACAGGGCTAGTCGGGACACCGTGAGTATGCTGGGCCTGAAGGCTTTGCATGTTGAGGTGGCCATAGCGACGGTGCCATAGGACGGGATCACACTGGGCAGTAAGGGCAACTTGAGGGGAGGGGTCAAACGCTGGGCTTGAAGGGAGGTTTGGCTGGTGGGGAAGGAGGTAGAGACCATTTCCGGACGGTTCTAGCACACCCATGCCTGTGGGTACCAAAAGCAAACCAGTGTCAGAGTTGGAAGGGAAGATGAATTCACAGCCGCTGTGAGCTTGCATCCAGCTGACACTAAGTAGTCTGCCGATACGCTGTGCGGAGCGAGATGATAGGTCAGGGGTGTAGAGTGCATACACAGTGCGGTGAATGAGCTGGCCAGAGGCGAGTCTGATAGAAATCCGCACGGAGCCACTGCCCTTAACGTCAACGCCGACACCGCCCACGCGAGAGGGAGCGGAGGGGGGCGTGAATTTCACGAAGTCATCTCGGAACGCAGTGAGGTTAATCGAGCAGGCAGAATCAACGACCCAAAACTTTGACAGGTTACGACCCGGGGCGAGGGAAGAGGAGAATGCCACAGCGCTGAACGGGAAACTCACCTCGTCGTCAGCGTAGTCATCAGCGCAGTCCTCGAGGGTGGGTAGGCAGTCTCTGTCATCGGCGGGGGCGTCGTTGGCAGGGACGTCGCTTAGCAGCGCAGCGGGAGCAGAGGGGGTGCTGTCGGCGGCGCCGTACTTTTGGACTGTCAGCCTACGCTTGGCGAGATTCCACTTAAGGATAGCGTCATCTGTAGCAGTGCAGGCGGACATGAGGTGGTTGAGGCTGCCACAAACACCACACTTGTTGGGTCGATGGCCGCGAGGGGGACGGTGTGGGGGGCCTCGACCGCTGTGCGGGCCGCGGCCCGCAGCAACGAACGCGGAGATGGGAGGTGGTGATATGTCCGGAGCGGGAGTGTCCGGAGCAGTGTCGTCGTCCATGTTGTGCGCAAGGTGTAGAATGCTAGCCATCACTTCATAAGCCGACATGATGTAGTCCGTGTCAAAGGCGTTGATGACGCATTGCTTCGCTTGACCGTGTGGGCCGCTGCTGGAGATACCGCGCAGCATGAGGAGACCGAGGTGGTGGGGGTGGATGGCAACAGAGCCATCAACCAATTGGCATGTGTCGTTGTAGTCGTCAAAGGTCTGGCGCATGTAGTGGACATAGTCACTGAGTGACTGACCAGGGCGTTGTCTGACCGTCAGGTTGTCCAGGAGAGACAAGGAGCGAGCAAAAGACCGGCAATCGAGGCGTTCACAAAGGATGTCCCACGCGGCAGCGGCGCAGTCAGGGCGTGCATGAGAAACGCATTTCATCGCTTGGTCAGCGCGCTTATTCGCGCTGGCTGCATGGAGTAGCAGCGTGTAGGCGTAGTGTTGCGCTTGTTCGTCGAGCCAGACGCCGGAGTCGCGGATAGCCAGTTGTGGAATGAGGTATGCGGCCTTGATGGAGAGGAAATTAAGGAAGGTCCTCTTCCATTGCTTAAAGTCCGTGGTCGGGCACATGACGGGGACCGACATCTTCATGGACCGGTTGAGGGCGTCCTTGTCGAAGCCGGGAGCTTCGTGTGCCGCCCGGTTGATGACCACCGGGTCAATAGTGGGGCGACGACGACCACGGGTGGCGGGGTCGCCATGTTGGACTGGTGGAGAGTGCCGTCCATGAAAGGGAGGAGGTGGGCCACCGGGAAAGGGAGAGCGGCCGGCCATGGTACGCGGCGGGCCGTACGAGTGCGGGTGGTCACGGAAGGGGGGGACGAGGTGAGAGGGCGCCTCCGTGAGATGTTGGCCGGGGTGTTGAAGGGAATATCCGGCGGGGGGGAAGGGGGGAGGTGGTGGGAGGTGATCAACCCGGATGGCGTGACGCGAGGGGTCGTGGTGCGCGTCGGCACGCGAGGGCTCGCGGGGCGCATCGTGACGGCGTTGTGCGACCGGGGTGTCGCCAACAGGAGTTGCAGGCGTAGCAGCAGCAAAGACTGTGTCTGCGTCCGGGGGTGCGTAACCAGGGTGGGGATGGTTAAAAAGGTGAAGGGGGTGGCCGTCGTGGCTGTCCCGGACGGGTTCGAAGGGAGCATCGTGGCGGCGCTGAGCTACAGGGGGGTGCGGATTAGCACCCGCAGCAGCAACAGCACCCTCGGCCGACTGCGAGTCGAAGCGAGCTGTTAAGTGCGCCACTTGCGCAACGAGCAGTGCGAGAGTGTCCGGGGGGTGATCGACAATGCTCTGCTGAGAGCCTGGGTCAGGGGAATCAACAGGTGCAACAGGCGGGTTTTTCTGCGCCATTTCGACAGAGGGCGAAAAAGAAAGAGATGGATTAAAAACAGGCAGCGGTAAAAACCGCTAGCCGGACTCGTGCCTAACAGCGGTATGCAAAGAGACGGCCTGATGCCCGCCGACCCCTCGGCCTGTAGCCCCGGGGTGTCTCAGAGCACCCTCTCTGTATCCTCCACCCAGTGTGGGGCACAAGTCGAGGCCAAGGCCAGGACAGGTGGAGCGCTGCGCTGATGGCCTAGTCGCTAAGCTAATATGAAAATAAAAAAGGTAAGCTACGGCTAGCGTGCAACCTGTGGATGCGTATTCACCCGACAGTGCAACCCCCCGTTCTCCAGCTTGGACCTGTGTGCACCCTGTCCACACACGACGAGTGCGTCGGTGTGGGTGGCTGACTATCTCCGGCGGGTGGCTGACTTAAGAGGGTGGTGGCGGGTTTTAAAATCGCAGTTTATACTGGCGATACCGCCGACTACAAGTTGAAAGTACTAGGTGTCTATAGAAACTTGCCTTCTGCGGGAGAGCTGTCGATCGCAGCTCGCCGAACCAAGTTGTCGCGCGTGAGTGACGTGAGGCGGGGGCCCATAACCTGTTAAACCATGCAAACACAGTTAGTGTGGAAGATAACGTACGCAAACGTAGTTACAGTCACAGTCCCGCATACGGAACAGTTACGGCGACAACCAGCCTACAGGCGTGGTGTCGGGACAACAGAAGTGAGTGAGCTGTAGCCTAGCGACAACTCTGTACCGAGTCAAACAGTTTATCGGTATGTCCGATCTAGACATGTACTAATCATATCTAGAATAGCTTACAGTAGCTATCTGCAACTAATACGTATACGGTATTACTTACAACAACACCAGCTGAAACTTGTTTTGGAAAGCCTTAGAAAAGACGGGATCTTTGGAATACGGATAGTTTTGGTTTGCCTAGTATATGGCACGATAAGGGTCGGCCCGATGGAGGGCGGTTTGTAACATTAACCGCTTCTCGACCACATCGTTAAGCGGATTTGCACGGTCCGCCGTTCTAAGCGCACTGCCACAGCTCCTAAACTACCAAATGACCATCGCTCCAATAATGTTCCCCCTCATGAGGTTCGCCTAGTACTCGCTATCCCCGTACCGCAGTATCATACCAACCGCGTGTGCGATGCTTAATAACCCTAATTCGCGATAACGGCGGCGGTGTACATGAT
The DNA here is from genome assembly GCA_026401115.1 of Tetraselmis chui. Lineage (NCBI taxonomy): Eukaryota > Viridiplantae > Chlorophyta > Chlorodendrophyceae > Chlorodendrales > Chlorodendraceae > Tetraselmis > Tetraselmis chui. Next base: position 27,704 of record JAPMLY010001027.1, read on the forward strand.
GGTTGGAAGCTTCAAGGGGGGCCTCCCTCTCGACCGTCACAACCGCGACTATACCTCATGCCGCTCTTGCCACTAGATAGGCTGATTAAGGCGGCCATGGGAGCAGCTATAAATGCTGTGATATTAAGGAACGGCACATTATATTTTACCAACTTGCTAAAGGCCGGCACTAAAAATGAGTATGCGGGGAGTCGTGCGTAACATGAGCACCCGGTCTCAAAATTGCAGCGGATGAGGAAACTCACTCAACGCGAGCGACGCCAATTCCACCCCTTGACTTAAGATACATACTAGGCCAAATCAGAGATACTTTTGGCCTCGTAGTCTAGGCGGTTGGCCCGTCACAAGGGCGGATGCTTCGGGGGTGGTCGAAAATACTTGCATTACCCAATAGTTGTTAAATGCTAGATCTTCGGGTACTCCGCTTTGCATTGTCCGACCGACAGCGCCCGGTCTCCAAATCAAATTCCCACATCGCTAACACTTAGCCCTAGTGTAGGGCTTTCGCCCACAGTTTGAATTGCTGAATAGATTGACCGCATTTTAGCCGTGCTACGGTACGCAAAACTCTGAAATGGTCGAAAATACCACGAATACTCGCTATTTTTTACTTTGTGGGAGTACATGTACTGAAATTCGAACATGCTGGCCGCCCGTTAGTAGATAGAGGGTGGCACGGTGCTGAAGGATTACCCGCCGCCTGTCTCATCATTTTCTGGCGGCGGTAGCACAATTTGTTTTTGGTCATATTGATGTTATAGAGGTTTAAATTACACTTGGAAAGAGAATAGTCGGGCGTTGCCACGACGTCACAAATTCTAACCGCAAGATTACCCATGTCACAGTAGTAGAAGACGGACAAGTATTACCCCTATATATGACGCGCCGAGTACTAAGGCTAGGGATAAAAAGAATTTTGTCCATGTTGATGGTAGTGATATTTGGTAACGTCGATGCTGATGGTGTTGATATTTTGGGATGTGAACATGAATGGCATATCAAACCGACATAATGATATTTGGGCCGATGTATCGACACATCGGGCTTTGATAATTGACATTTAGAAAATGATTTGATTATTGATGGTGCTCTTATTAGCACTATATCGTCATCATGCTGTCGATGTCGAAGTCGCAATCTAGCACATCGATGGCACCATCAACGGGTGATGATGAATGATACTATCGACGATGTATCGATGGCTGATCCCTAGCCTTAGCGCCGACACACAAAGGTCGCCCTCCTCATGCCTTTGCGCGAGCACAGCTCAGCAACGGCATCTAGACTCTAGCATTCTAGCAATGAGAAGATCTAATTTTCTACTAACACACGATGTAGCTACTATCGACCAACTCACATTGACGGTAATTATAGCAAACAATTTACGACAACACCTGTACCTTACATGGGACGACAACGGCGACGTCCCGTCACCGCCATCTGCAAGGCAGTTTGAAAACTTGTATAATATCGTTAAGACGCTGCTTCTGAAGGTAGACCGCAATCAAACAAAACTGCCAGCCCCTCACGAGCAGCATAACATTCCGCCAATACCGGCCGCCGCCGTATCTGAGGGTGGGAGCGTGGAAGAGTACGCCACGCTTGTATATGCTAACTCGATCAGGGCCGCGAACATCGACCCGCGAGAATGAATTGATGTACTCCCGAGAGCATTCAACAACATTTTACCACCGGTTAGCGCATATGCTCCGGGATTCTGAACGCCTTGACACGACGGGACATACAACCGAGTGAAAACGAATTTCTTCCCGCGACGAATACGTATACCTAGCGTGCTATGGCGTTTACTCTTCAGCCGTAGACACGGCGCTCGAAACAGCTGTCGCACCGATTCATTTGACGATTGCTACCGCAGCGGAAAGAGCGCACGCCTTGGATGTGCACGATGCGGCCGTTCGGACATACAAGGCTGTCACGCATTCCGTCGAGTCGCGCCTTACCTACGAACGACAATTCAAGGCCAAGAATACCCTCACATGAGAAGAGCGAATCGCCGAGAGCCTCGTCTACTCCCGCTTCTTCGACGCCCAAGCAGCCGACCGCAGCACCAACGGCGTCGACGGACTCCTCGCAGCCATGGAAGACAAGCGCATCGAAGTTAGTCTCCACGCGGCCGCAAAAGCTCAAGCCTCTCAAATTTTTTGCAGACGCTCGGCCGAGGCGACGGAGGCAACTCCGACAGACTCAACCCGCAGCCGGACAAGAGTCTCAATGAAAAAGAGCACAAGGACATGGAGAAGCGAGAGAAACGCGAAAAGACATAACACGATGCCCGAGCCCGAGGCAGCGGGTTGATGGTGTGCACCGCCGCACCGATTCATGCAACCAAACCTCCGATTACATGCGACATCGCGTGCGAAGGAGCTGGCGCGAATGGGAGACTATCGGTGCGAGTGCGCAAACCCTACAGTGGATTCGGGAGGGGTCTCTATAAAAACAACCGCCCACCCACAAAACAACCGCCCACCCCCAAGATTCAATCACGGAGTGTCGCTACTGGACGCCACTCATGGCCAACTAGACCTCGTAAACCGCAGACTAGCTCGCTTCGTCCAAGCCGGGGCTTGGGAACCTTGTACCAGCAACGACTACGTTTCCCGACTTTTCCTAGTGCCCAAACCGGGCATCAACCCGGCTTATGTACTGGGCCATGGGACCCTTGCGAGCACATATTTCAGATATCAACACTGTTGGCAAACGGAGCCTCCCCCTGCTTTGTAATTTTTAGAATTATCATGACTAACGATATCAGCAGCACCCGTTAGTACGTACTATCTTTTGGTTTAATTTACATAGAAAAGATAGCAGAAGCTTACACGTATTGCGCCCCTCCCTCTCCCTCTCCCTATTTCCCTATTTCTCCCCTTCTCCCTCCTTCCCTCTCACCTTGTCGCTTTATCTCCCCTTTTTCCTCTCTCCCTCTCTACTTCCCCTCCCCCACCCCCCCTCTCTCCGACTCTCTCTCACTCTCTCTCTCTCTCTCTCTCTCTCTCTCTCTCTCTCTCTCTCTCTCTCTCTCTCTCTCTCTCTCTCTCTCTCTCTCTCTCTCTCTCTCTCTCTCTCTCTCTCTCTCCCTCTCTCTCTCTCTCTTGCTCGCTCGCTCGCTCCCCCCCCCCCCCCCCCCCTAACACACACTCCCGCTTTCTCCCATTCTCCCTCCCCGCCCACTCTCTCCCTCGGCCTCATATTATTTACAAATGTAAAAACACAGATGTACACAATTCACGTACCAATACGAAAAAAACATAATACTACTTATTAACTTACTTACTAACTTCTTTCCTACGACTTACTTTTTTTACTTTATTTCTCTTTCTTCCACCCTCCCTCTCCCCCTCTCCCTCTCCTTATCTCTCCCTCTCCCTAGCTCTCCCCACCGTGCCTTCCTCTCCCTCTTCCTAACTTCTTCCACCTTCCCTCCTTCCCTCCCTTTCTTTCTTTCATATAGTACATACATACATACATACATACATACATACATACATACCTACATACCTACATACCTACATACATACCTACATACATACCTACATACATACATACATACATACATACATACATACATACATACATACATACATACATACATACATACATACATACATACATACATACATACATACATACATACATACATACATACATACATACATACATACATACATACATACATACATACATACATACATACATACATACATACATACATACATACACACATACATACATACATACATACATACAAACATACATACATACATTAAGGCTAGGGATCGATGATATCATCCGGACTATATCGACGTATTTCGTGGTGCTTTCGGAGACCCCGAATGCGAAATATACCCGAAATCTCAGCGAAATTCACTTGTAAAATATCGACGATACCATCGATCCCTAACCTTAACATACATACATACATACATACATACATACATACATACATACATACATACATACATACATACATTTGAAAACCTCATCGCAAGCCATAATGATAAATCAGCAATTTCTTATATCGAAAAAAAGCAGTGGAAACCACCAATCAAGAAGGAAAAAAGGAGGAGACAAACCCCACGGGCCTAAAGCCCGAGGAACAGGAAGGCATGCCACAGCAAATAAGGAAGCCACCATGAATAATCCAATATTTTTCTCATCCGTTCCTAATCAATATTTTGTAATGCCGTATTCCGTGCGTCCCTTGCTTGAGGTTAAAACAAATTTCTAAGAAGAAAAAGCAGCAAAAGCCACCAAGCAAAAAGTTGCCCTTGTTTGAGGCATGTGTACGGGACAGTAACTCTAGCGGTTACTGTTACCGTTAATATCGGCGCGGCTCACCTGCAGGGCAACCACCTTGCCCAAACAGTTAGACGCAGCCAACGACCAACGACTTCCCCAACGGTCAGCTCTAGCTAGCCCGTGCCTTATAAGCCGTAGCTAGCCACGAGCCTAGGCACTCTCTGCTTTCGCGCTCAGCCAATCTAGGCTTCGCGCGAATGCAGTCTCGACTCTAGTAGTCGAGCAGGGTGTCAGTTTTACCTTTTCGTCCCATGCGCACTCGAGCGTCACGCGACACTTCCCCTCGTTCAGCTACGCAGTTCCCCAATATGCAGCCTGAGCAGTCTACATCCGCCGCAGCGGCCGACCCTCACGCTACCACACTCGAACAACGCACAGCCGAACAGATTCGTACGGCGGTTTTGGAATCGGAACAACGCATTACTGAGCAGTTTTTGGCGGCTAACGCTGCCTTACTCGCTCAGCTTCGACAGCCGACAGCCACACCCGCTACTACTTATCAACAGCAGTCCATTCCCACCGACGCGACCACAGCGACGGAGGGTGGTAAGGAGGCCCCCGAGCCACCTATCGACCTGCTCGACGACGAACCCGACCCCTCCGCGGCCGAGTTTGTCGACTTCACCTACTACGGCGAAGTCATCCCGGCCGGCCTCGAACGTCCCCCCCGCGACGTCGAGGAGCCACGTCTGTGGACTCTCACGGACGACACCGCCCGTGCCCTAAGCGACAAACGCACCCAAGCCGCATACGACGAGTACCTACACATCGGGTGCTATGCCTTCTTCGACAGTTGCGCCAACGCGGCAATTGGCGAGGCTTTGGACACGTTGTCGCACGGCCCACCTCTACCTACGGAGCAGGCGGCAGCGATTGCCCTCATCCGAGCGGGCCATCGCACCCACACAGCGACGGAGGAGGCCGCCCGTACTCGATTGGGCTTCCTCCGCCTCACCAAGGGCGGACAAACGAGCACGGATGCGGACCGCGTGTTCGCCGAATTGGCACACGAACGCTTCTGCCGACCGCGTCCTACCGCGGTCTCCGGCACATTGGACGCGCTACGCCAAGCTTTCGTCGACCGCACGCTTGAAGTCAGCCTACACGCTGCCAGCAAGGCCGCCGCCGGCGCCGCTTTCGCGAAGGTCACACCGGACAAGCCCAACGGCCCCGACGCTCGGAGCCGCAAAGCCGCCGCCGACAAACGCAAGGCCGCCGCAGCAGCAGCAGCCGCGGCACGAGCAACCCTCCCACCCAAGCCGACCGACTCGGCTAAAACCCCAAGCAAGAAATGATGGTGTGGCCCGCCGCGCCGATTCCTGCTCCCCGACATCTTCCTTCATGCGCCACCGCGTACGTCGAAAATGGCGGGAGTGGGAGCGCATCGGCGCGAGCGGCCAAGTCCTAAGTTGGATCCGCCACGGCGTACGTGTGAAGTTCAAGCACGGCCTACGTCCCAAGCCGTTCAACCATGGCATCTCCATGCTAGACGCCACACCCGACCAACTCGAGTTTCTCAACTCGGAACTACCACGCTTCGAGGCTTGCGGCGCGTGGGAGCGCTCTACGAACCCACGCTACGTCTCCCGGATGTTCTTAGTTCCAAAACCCGGATGCAATCAATGGCGCTTGATTATCGACCTTCGCGAACTCAACCGCTACTGCTCGACGTTCAACATGACTTGCGAGACCCTCAAGCACCTCCGCCATCTATCTCGACCGGGGGACTACTTCGTCTCACTCGACCTCGCCGATGGGTACTACACCCTTGGCATCCGGGAGGAAGACCGGGATTACTTCACGGTCAACTACCGCGGCACCTTATGGCGCCTCGCGTGCCTCCCCATGGGGTGGTCGGGCTCCGCCTACTACTTTTGCAAACTCACGCAAGTGTTTACGAACCACCTACGCCGCCCACCACCTCCCACGCCCGCAGCTACACCGGCCGGCCCACGCCGCCCGTCCAAGCGCTTCCTCCGAAACGCGCGATGGCGAGGAACTCGACTACTACCCTACATGGACGACTTCCTCTTCTTGGCGGACTCCTACGACGAGGCACTCTTACTTCGGCAGCGCGTCCAAGCCCTGCTCGACAGCCTCGGCCTACAGCGCAACCCCAAGAAAGGTGTATGGACGCCAACGCAAGTCGGCGACCACTTGGGCCTCACGGTGGATTTACACCGCGGCGAGTTTCGCGCCCCACTCGCAAAACTGCACCACCTCGCACAACACGCTTCGTCCTTGCTCGGACGGGCAGCGTCCAACGCACGATGGCTACCCACACGCCAACTCGCAGCCTTCGCGGGAAAAGCGCAATTTCTCTACCTCGCCATCGCGCCCGCCCGATTCTTTTTGCGCGAGCTCCACAACGTTTTGGCTACCCGTACCGGTTGGGGGGGACGCGTGCGCCTCACCCACCAACTCCGGCGCGACCTCGAGTGGTGGCGCACGGTACCCTCCCAACACAACGGCCGGTCGATCTACAAGCCCATCGAGACCGCCTATTTGCACGCGGACTCGAGCGACTACGGATGGGGGGCCGTCCTCAACGAGGACGCCAATTACCAAGCCCGCGGGTTTTGGAGCGCCACCGACCGCCTCCAACACATTACGTGGAAGGAGCTTCGGGCCGTCCGGCACGCGGTCGAAACCTTTCTCCCGCAACTCCGAGGACGACAAGTCCTCCTCCACGAGGACAACACTGCCGTGGTCGCCGTCCTAACCAAGCTAACTTCCCGGTCTCCCGTCATGATGACCGAGCTACGGCGTTTGTGGTTCCTACTCGACACCAACGACATCCACATCCGCCCACGCTACATCCGGTCGGCCGCCAACGTCTGGGCCGACACGCTCAGCCGCGAACTGGACTCCGAAGACTGGCAGCTAAACCCTCAACTCTTCAACCACCTCCAGCGTCGGTGGGGCCCGCATACAATCGACCGGTTCGCGTCTATGCTCAACACGCAGCTACCACGCTTCAACGCCCGCTGGCGCGACCCCTTGTGCGAGGACATCGACTGCCTACACCTCCCCGACTCGGCGTGGAGACGCGAGAACAACTACTGCAACCCCCCTTGGTCGGCCCTACCCGCACTCGCCGCGAAACTCGAACAAGCTCAAGCCGAGGCAACAGTCATCGCCCCCTACTGGCGAAACAAAACATGGTACCACGCGTTCGCCCGCCTGGCCACCGAGACCGTGCACTTCCCAGCGTCCCGCGACCTGTTCTTCCCCGGCAGGCTAGGCAGGCAAGAAGGGGTCGGACCTCCCGCTTGGAGCATCGTGGCCTTTCGGCTAGCACCCCCGCTTGGCTCTACACCCGACGCGGTGCGATTGGCCGAGCGATACGCCCGGACCGATTAAATGCGCCTGTACAGGACGTCCGCCCTCTGCGTACAGGACCCCCGCGCTACGAATTACGCCTCGAAGCAGCACAGTCGCCCTGGTCCTCCGAATTGGCTGAAACTTTTCAAGACCTCCTAGGATCAGATAAGCTCGGGGTTACAGCGGTTGCCCTACTCAGCAACTCGCTAGCGCCCTCGACGTACCTGAGCTACCAGAGCGCAATTCGACAGTTTTTTATTTTTTGTGCAGAGGAAAATATCGCCCCGCTACAGGCCACGCCGGCCACAATGGTCCGCTACACGGCCTGGCTAGCCCGCTTGGGAACGGTCGCTGCCAGCTCGCTGCAGCCTTACTTCAGCGCAATTAACAAGTACTTCCGCGACCACCGGCGCCAACCTATCGCCGTGGGCGAACTCCTAGCGGACGCCCGCCGTGGACTCGCCATGCTACAGCGCCGCCTGGTACCTACCACCGCTCGCCTCCCGCTACCCGCACAAGTCGCCCTAGACATCCTGCACTACGCCCACACCCTCCACGACACTTTCGCGTGGACCCCTGCTGCCTTCCCCCAGATGCAACGCTTCAGGGCCTGTTTAGCGGTGTGTGTCAATTACACGTTTTTCTGCCGCGCCGAGACCGGCGCCCGCTGCCAGACCGGCGACCTCGTGGTCGACAAGCCTTCGCAGCAAATCTGCCTCTACGTGCGGAAGTCTAAGGGGGACCAACGCCGCGACGCCAGCGATAAACTGGTCATCGCTATCCCTGTAGCCGCTAACCCCGTCCTGGCGAACCTGATAGACTACTACACGGAACAACGCGCTATTTTTTGCACTAAGTTCTACAACCAGCCACCCCCGCTCGCCTTCTGGAGTTTCTCACCTTCAGAGCCCTCCGCCGATTGGGGTGCCGCGTCCACCATCTCCACCTGGCTCTCCCTCGCCCTTCTCTCAGTCACCTCGGCCGCGCCCGCCGGCTTTAAATGGACGTCGCACAGCCTACGGAAAGGCGCGGCGTCCGCTGCCAGCTGCATCGGCGCACCCCTCCCCGTAATCAAATTTATGGGTGGCTGGGCCAAGAACAGCTCCGTGACCGAAGGAAAATATATTGACCCCACCATGACCCCAACACCTGCTGCTTGGCGGTTCTTCGGCTGGCTCACTCCGTCCCCCCCGCAACACTAATTCTGGCTGTGCAAGCCTTTGGCTTTAGGTTACTGGCAAAACGTGCCCTAGGGTAAATGGTCAGATTGATTTGAATCTAGAGGTTTGCATATCCAATATCATGTGTACGGGACAGTAACTCTAGCGGTTACTGTTACCGTTAATATCGGCGCGGCTCACCTGCAGGGCAACCACCTTGCCCAAACAGTTAGACGCAGCCAACGACCAACGACTTCCCCAACAGGCTTCGCGCGAACCCACCCACCCATCCCTATAATCCTGCGCTAATTGACCCCCAGACCCTGTCTGTGGGTGTCCTTTGGCCAAATTGTAAGCAAGCTGATTGGGCTATGATGATGGTGCTCGGAGTATTGCTGCTTTTTTGCGCACACTCGACAGACAGCAGGTGACGCACACCGATCGCACCCGCTCGTCTGCCGCACGATGGACGCCCCCTTTCTTGAGCGCCTTCGAAACTAGTCTGTCGAGAGTAACGCTGAAATAAAAAAATACGACTGTCGAATTGAAATGCCGAAATAGTAGTGGCGATGGGTATGTAAGCTGTTGACTGATAACTCGATGTTCTCGACGGGGCTCGTTTCCTTTGCGTTGGTAGGAAGCTTCAGCAGGGGCCGTCATCCACAGTGCCGCAGCAGTCGTTTCTCACCCTTTCTCAAGCCTTCGGTAACATGAGCCGCCCCGCGTTGTTGGACCTCGTCGAGGCGCTGCTCGACCCCACCGACCTCGCAGACCGACAGGCCTTCTACCAGCACCTCATGGCAAACACGACCGTCGACCACGGCCACCTCGTGTACAACTCAGCCCATCAACACCCTCTATCCAGCCATAACACTAACTTGTCAACCTCGCACAATGCCAACGCTACGGCCCCCGAGGCGACTCCGGCCAACGCTACTACCACAAGCAACACCACCGCGACAAAGACCGAACCCGCTGCTCCTAGCGTTCCCGTCT
>JAPMLY010001027.1:42500-75000 GCA_026401115.1 Tetraselmis chui
GAATATGGGACTGGCAGGTAAGCCAGGTCATGACGGGTCGATAATCGATTATCACTCGACCCTTGTTTATTATTTTATTATTTATTATCGCTATTATTATTTTCATGACGAATTTTTTTGCTTCTTGGTGGCCTCCACTGCTTTGTCGTGTAAGAATTTGTTTTTTTCTTATATTGGTAAAATATTGGGGTTTAACGGTTAGTAAACGTACCATGTTGAGTCCGCCTAAGGCAACGCGCGGAGACAAAGCGTCACAAGCGGCTCCTGCAATAAATAAATAATGCTTAGATATAAGACGTGTTCTTACAAGAAACCGCAGTGGAGGCCACAAGCAAAAAGAAGAAAAGAAGGGGGGGGGGAATGCTTTGTATATCATATTGCAGTGCCGACAAGACTTGTCCGCTCGCGCCGACATCTTTCGTGCCTGCCAGTTATGTCGTAAGCGTTGACGTATGTAGTTTGAATCTTGTGTGCATAAATCGGCGCGGCGGGCTACCCCGTCATTCCTCCTTGTCGTCCTGGATCTTCTTGTGTGCCTTGTAGGTAGAAGGGGAGGGGGGGGGGGGGGGCTCCCGTGCGGTCCTTTGGCTTGGCTTTGTTCTTGTCCATCATGTCCGGCTTGTCGATGGGTTTTTGCGGTTTGTTTGTTCTAGGCTTGTCGGCCTTGAGTTGTGCAGTTGCTTGCGCTTTTGCTGCTGCGGTAATGTTGACTTCGAGTCATTTGTCTTCCGGGGTTGACAAGAGTCCGTCGACAACGTTGCCTCCGCATTCCGATGAGATGGAGTCGAAGTAACGAGAGTAGACGAGGTGCTCGGCGACTCGTTCTTCTCCGGCGAGGATTTTCTTGGCCTTGACGCGTTTGATGCACGTGAGTCGCGCTTCCCCCGCTGCGAGCACTTCTTGATGTGTACGAGCCGCTGCGGCGATGAGGGAATAGGCGTAGGTATTCTCGTATGGGGTAGAGATACTCGAGCGAAGCGCTTCCAAAGCAGCTTAGAGTGCCGCGTTTGCGGCGGATGTTAACACACCATTGCAAAGCATGTGTCGATACTCGTCGCGCGAGGAAATTCCAGCGGTGTCGGGAATTTTTAAATGTCCTTGTCGTGTCGAGGGTTCCACAGGTACGGGGTTGTTGTGCCAGTGGGGGGGTAGGCACTCCGCGAACGTTCGCGAAGCGTAGTCTATCCACTCTCTAGGGTCGATGGTCTCCATAGGGTTGTCGTTACTGTCATTTGGTCGAGCGTCGTGCTCGTGTCGTCCACCCGCAGCTAGGTCGAAGTCGACTATAGGGTTGGCTGAGTTAGTTTGTTTTGTTGGCGTGGAAGCGGGGGAGAGAGTTTCGACCTCGGCGACTAGTTGCTTGACAATATTTGTCAACAATTGCAGTTGTTCTGACTGACGCTCCGGCGCGTCACAAGGCGCAACGGGGAAGAGGTCGTGCGGCAATACCAAGCGGTATGCTATTTCATATCACGGAGTGTGCTTTCTTGCTTTGTGCATGAGAGTCAAGTTATCATCACTTTGCGTGGCTAGCGAGAGCCACGATGCCGTTTGCGTGAGCGATAGCTCTCGGAAAAGGCAGAAGGTGGACACACAATGCCCGCTTATGCGTCATGTAGTGTGCGGAGATTTTGCTATCCGTGCGCGTGTGTGCGCATGAACCGTCACGGTAGATGTACCGTCGCAGGTAACGCATGTTTACTGCGCAATTCTAGCGTTGGACTTCAAACCTCTGTATTACCAATATGCCAGAAAAATCCTTATTTCAAATCCATTACAACTCGGCAGGTACAACCTCCACGCATCAGTGCGAAGAGAACCGGTCATACACGAGAGGAAATAATATAGTATTAGTAAATTCCTCGAGCGGCGCGTGAGGCACTGAGGCGGCATGCGGCCGCTTGCCACCTCCACGTGTTGCATTCTCGGCGTTGCCTAGGAGTTCCCTCTAGTTTAATCTGCTAAATTTGTGCACAATTTAGTGCTTATTTGTGCCGTGCTTTGGATTCCGTGATCCTTTTGTCACTCTTGCCCTTGTGTTTCCCCTCCCTTTATTTTCCATGTCCGTTCTCATGTTGTTATTCTTGTAATAAATTGACTTGTAAATATACGTATACTGATACCAGGAAAAAAAAATATAGCGTCGCGTCTCCGCCTAAACATTGTGTTCAGATTTGTGTTTAGTGTTTGAATATGGCGATCGATAATTTATTTGAACAAAGTCATCCGGAGATTTTGTTTACATGTTATAATTCCGCGAACACAAATTGAAAATTTCTTAGCAGAGTGATTTCGTAGGCCGACAGAAGCCCAAGCTGTTTACGGGTATCGCTGGAGCTACTACGGGTACCGACGCTGCTGCTGTTTCCTAACTAAACAGCAGCATCGACGCTTCCTGCCACCACGCTTGTAAGGATGCAAGGACACCTATCACGAGCGGCCGCTTGGTTGAACGACGTGCAGAAGTAGACTGACGGGATCTCCTCTCCGCTCGGTCAAGTAAAATATATGCCTGCCGCGGATTCTTCATTCCGATTATTCTGTACCGTTTCAACACAGCGTGACAGCGCTGACATCTCCGAACGAGAAAACCACCTGCTTGGCGCGTTACCCTTCCATCCCCCCGCTGCGATCAAACCAGCCTCTAAAGGATATTTTCCGCCGCGTATGCCCGCCTTGCATGTGTACAAGAACAAGGCGACGCGATTTTTCATAATTTTCATTTCCGCGCGTTTGAAAACTCCGGCGGAGTACTGGCCGAAACAACTTGTCTCCGCCTCCAACCACCACAGACACGGTGTATCCTCCAAAGAGACTCTGCAACACAGCCCGACTCTCCGCCGCCCCAGCTCGGACAGTCGAGCATTCAAAAGCCGGCGGAATCCAAATTGCAATTCTATAACGTGATTCGAACAAAACAGGAAAAGAGAGAAAGAGAGCGCTGCGATGCCCAAGCGCCGGCAGCTCAGTTTGACGAGCTACGTGACCGCCGGGGCCTCAAGCAATAACGATATGAGCCGTCCTACGAAGAAGCAACAGCGGCACGTGGCTCCTGCTGGCCTGGTTTCGTGCCCTGTTTGTTGCCGTTTGGTGCCTTTCTCGGCCGTCAGTCTCCACCTCGACTCACCCGACTGTACCCTCCGCCCTTCAACCACCTCCTCCAGCACCCACCTCCCACCAAACCGTACCTCTCTAGCCCCCTCTACACCCGTCACTCTGAAGGGATCCTCACCTCCGTGCTTGGAGCCTCCCTCCACGACAGTAAGGGGCACGGTGAGGGAGGAGGAGGGCGGGTGTGGCGATGAGCGGGCGACAAGTGTGATGAATGGTGATGACATGCACAATGATGTCATTCCATCCGGACTGGTGACCTGCCCTGTGTGCAGCCGAAATGTTCCTGGCTCCATGATCAACCAGCACCTGGACTCACGGGAATGCTCGACTCCCTCCACTAGTGCAACCACCGGCAAGCCAACACAGGCTCAGCAGCAGGTTGGCACGTCATGTGATGTTGCGGGCGATGTTAGGGCGGGTGAGGCGTCATCAGCAGCAGCAAGTGACCGCGAGCGAGACAGTTGGGGGTTCCTGCTGAGGCGAAGGCCAGTGGCAGAGTACGGAGTGCACACGGTGGGGGCTATGTTCGGTTGTGTGTGTGTGTGTGTGTGTGTGTGTGTGTGTGTGTGTGTGTGTGTGTGTGTGCGCCGGTTTGTTTGTGTATGCGTGTGTGTCTGTGCTCATGTATGTATGTGTTGTTCTGTATATGTATGCGTGTGTGGGTGTGTGTGCGCAATTGTGTGTGTATGCTTGTGTTGTGTGTGTGTGTGTGTGTGTGTGTGTGTGTGTGTATGTGTGTGTGTGTGGTTATGTGTGTGTAGTTGTCTGTGTGTGTGTGTGTGTGTGTGTGTGTGTATGTGTGTGTGGTTGTGGGTGTAGATGTGTGTGGCTGTGTGTGTGGGGGGGGGGGGGAGGGGGGGTGACTGTGTATATTTATTTGTGTGTGTGCGTCTGTTTGTTTCTGTATGCGTGTCGGCCTGTGGTTGTGTTGTTGTGTGTATATATGTGCGTGTGTGCGTGTGTGCGCGCAAGCGTGTGTGTGTATGTTTGTGTTTGCATGTGTGTGCGGTTATGTGCATGTTTGTGTGTGTATGTGGTTCTGTGTGTGTGTATGTGTGTGTGGGTGTGTGGGTGTGTAAGTCTGCGTGTTTGTGTGTGTTTCTGTGATGCGGTGTGGCAGGGGCTGCGGGGCGGCTGCCGTGTCACCAGCGCGTCCTCAGCAGACGTGAATGCTTTGGGGGCGGCAGATGCAGTGGAGGGGGCAGACGCAGGGGACGAGGGGGTCATCGCACGACGGACTGGCGAGTGCACATATTTCCCACAACCTTTTTACATTTTATTTCGTGAAATGTATCATGATTCGCTTGCAATGCTCAAGAGACAACGGCATGCACCGAAAGCATGCTCATCATGAAACGACATGAGCTTTGTTTTCACTACTTCGCGTGACAAGTTGAACCTTTCATGTTTATTTGAGTCTCTTATACTCTACATTGTTTTCTGTTGCGCAGCGCCCTCTTATCGCGCTCTGCTTGATGGCGCCATGCTGTCACCCTCCTGCCACTTGCCCGGCCACTGCGTGATCGAGAATTTCATCTCACCTGCCGAAGAAGGTTCGCAGCACCTGCCCCTCATCCCGAATTCAAATATATGCAGAATTAGAAACGCAACAGAACTTGCATACGCATATGTCATTCTCTTGTAATTCCATGAAATAACATCTGTATTTTCACTTGTCGTTTCCAAGACGAGCGACTAACGTAACGCGAATGCGGTTGGGCTTGTGCTCAGAGCAAATTTTGGCGGCCCTGGATGGCGAAGCGCACCACCCGTGGCGTCTGACTAGATTTAATGGCTGCGCGTTTGGAAAGTCATTCGGCGTCAAGTCCGACCTCGCGCAGCGCGCCAATAAGCCAGGCCGGATCCCCATGCCACAATGGCTCTCCGCCGTCATCGAACGCATGCCACAGGTGCTGTGACCGCCGCCCCTCCCTGCCTCCTTTCAGATTAAATGTGGGTATTTGTATTTCATTTTTGCGATGTCAACTTCTGACTGAATTGAGTTATAAATGATTTGTACACCTGTATGTGTGAATGTTATTCTCATATATACACATATCCACAGGGACGATTTTGGTATTTATATTGTCGCACTGCTACAAAAGATCGATAAAATATCTGATGGCTGTCCATCAGTTTTGTCATGTGAATGGTAATGATTTCTTCACCCAGGGAGTGGCTGCTGGAAAATTCAAAAGTATTTGTGTTGTGTGTGTGTGTGTGTGTGTGTGTGTGTGTGTGTGTGTGTGTGTGTGTGTGTGTGTGTTTGTGTGTGTGTGCGTGTGTGTGTGTGTGTTTGTGCGTGTGTGTGTGTGTGTGTGCATATGTGTTTGTGTGTGTGTGTCATTGTATTTATCTTTATGTTTGACTGTCTGAGCATTTACATATGTGTTTTCCTGTGTGTGAGTTTGTGTTTCTGTTTGACTTCTCATATAAGTGTGTCACATAAAATGTGAAACTGTGAAAAGGATGAATGGGTGTATTCGTGTGTGTGTGTGTGGGGGGGAGATGACTGTGTGGAGCATTTGAAAGTGTGTATGCTCCTGTTTATTAGTCAGTGTTTGTGTGCGTGTGTGTAACTTTGTACATAAGTGTGTCGCACAAAGTGTGCGTGTGTGTGTGACTGTGTGTAAGGGTGTATTCGAGTTAGTGTGTGTCTGACCGTGTCTGTAATAATATGCGGGTTCCTGTGTGTGTGTGTGTGTGTGTGTGTGTGTGTGTGTGTGTGTGTGTGTGTGTGTGTGTGTGTGTGTGTGTGTGTGTGTGTGTGTGCGTGTGTGTGCGTGTTTGTGTGTGTTTGTGTGTTTCTCTGTAGGTTGAGCTTTGATCCTTTCAGTATGAACGATTCGACGATCCTGAAAATGTGAAGTGGTATTCAGGTGGGTCTCCCCATATTGCGAAGCTTTCGGCCAAACGAATGCAACGCAATTGATTACCGGCGAGCGTTAGGCCACAGTCTGACGCCCCATGTGGATGACCGCCAACTGTCCGGGTGCGCCTCCCCCCCCCCCCCCCCCCCCCCCCCCCCCCGCTCCCCTCCCCTCCCCCCACCCTATCCCCGCAAGGCTCTGACCCTCATCATGGCTGGCTAATTATGTGAAGAGGATTAAAAGAGTTGGTCAGGTAATTTGCCCATGTGCCTTGGCAGAGACATCATTTGCAACCTCAGTCTCTGCGGGGACAGCGTTATGACGTACACACGAGAGAAAGGGGCTGCGCACCGCGTCGACGTGCACCTCCCACGGCGTTCCTTGCAAGTCCAGGCTGGCGGAGTGGTGTGAACCCCTCCTCTGGTTGTGCAGAGTAGCGTCGTTTTCTGATAATGATAACCGATTATGATATACTGAGAAATACAAAATGGCGTTTACAGTCTTTTTCTTTGCTTGGCACTATTTGAAAATTGGCAGAGCAGTGGTGCAAGAGCTATTTCATTCTGCTAATTGCGTTTTTCTCCTAAAAAAACATTCTGAACCGTATTATTCGTTTGGAAGTTGACGAAGAAAATCAAATCGCTCACCAAATGTTCATTGTAATTGCGTATCCATTAATCCAATACACTGTATCCATTGCGTTCATCGTCAGAGTATTTTGATTTGTGCATCGTTTTGTTCGTTGAATTGCTCGATGGAAATAGGTAGTGGGTTGCAAACAGGGTCGAGGCTGATGCGCGGCTGTGTTCTGAGAATTCGGCCAATGTCTGTTGTCGCAGCGTTACGAGTATCAACATTCCATCAGCAACGCCAATTTGTTGGCTGATCGCCGAGTGTCGATCACCTTCCGGGAGTGCGCGCTCAACAAAGGGGCAGGGCAGGTCCAGGGGGTGCGCTACACTCCCGTGGCCCAACGCTACAAATGGGGGCGCAAGATATGACTCTCCTCCTCAAACAAAAGGAGATGCTAAACTGAGAACAAAACTCAATTCCAAGTTAGTACCAACAGAATAAGCGATTCCTTTTTGTTTAAATAATAGTAAATTTTGGAAAGGCATGCGCTTCTGTCACGTTCTAGCTGTACCTCGCTTCCATCAGTTGGGGTCGGCTTTCTTTAGCGAGCGCGACAGCATTCCTATAGTGAGAGTCGACCGTCCCAAGCTTCACTCGACGGCATCCAGTGCGCAACTCGCGAGCGGCCCCAAAAACCCCAGTTGCGCCACCTTCAGCTCGGGATGCTTCCGTAGCAGAGGCCGACAGCTCCGCGTGAAGTCCGAACAGCCTCGCCCTACTCGGCCCTCACTGGAAACAGCTCGGTGAACGTACAACAAGGGCTTTCCGACGATTAGCGCCGTGTCAACGATCGCTTCCGCCACTTCGTCGGGATGAATCCCCGCCACCCCGCACACAGTCCTACAAGTCGTACCTCAGTGACGACACGACGCCTCCCTCCTCACTCACCCCCCCCCCCAGCTTCTGACTCCTCTGTATAACCTCCTCCCATCGCTTCACGAAGGGGGCGCCCGCTGTGCTTGCGGAATACGCTTTTTGTGTCTTACACGCCGTCGTTGTCGGCCCCGCTCACGCGCACGTTGGACAAAGTCGCTCTCTCCTCCACTAGCGATTCGAACGTTGTTTGTGATTGGAACGATGCATTACATCATCCTTTGCCAGTTTTCTGAAACACCAGAACGATTGAATCAGAACACCCCCGCCTCGCCCTTATGGGGACGGGAGGAAACGGCTGACAAGGGATGGAATTCCTCTGGTATGATGTGTGGATTGTGCGGAGCTCTGATGGGCCTCACCCGAGAGCCACCATTATGAACTTAACTTGAGACACAGCCGAAAGATTGGCGACTAGTCACACTTCCTGGCTAAACTACCTCGGAGTTGGGGCCGTACGCCGAGCGACGGATGTGTGACGGAGTCGCTTTGCACTAGTGCACATTGAGCCGAGCATTTCGGAAACCTCAAGGAAACATGGACAGTGATGCGTTGATGTTGTATGGACTTTCGTATTCTATCCGTCGTCCAAGCCGTCCGCCGGGGAGGATGAAAAGGAGATGCGCGGTAGGGTGCCGACGTCGAGCGTTAAGTGCTCCGGTACTGCGGCGAGGTTCGAATTGGCTGGGTGAGTCGCCGGGGCATGTTTGTGGAAGTGCATCGGGTCTAACAGGTATTGTGTAGCCATCGGGGGCGCGACTGAATGCGTTGTAGAAGCGCCAGCCCGGAGGACGAATGAGCATAGGTAGACATGTGAAATATGAAGAATCGGGTAAGCCGGCTGTCCCTCCGTGAGCGCGCCGGTGAAGGAGTCGGCGAGATGTAAGTTGCGCACATGCGAGGGTCGCTCTCTGAGGTTAGAAAAGGAGGCAACATGAGGGTGTGCGAACAAGCCGGGCAGACGCAGCGACCGCCTTCGCCGCAACCATGTGAGTTACCGCTTCCATTGCTGTCGCGAAAATGGGACGAACCGTGGAGGAGTAAAGTCGGCCGTGTCCGCGATGTTTGTGTCGGCAAATTTATGCAGCGTTTGAAGATGGCGACCAGTTCATTCAACCGGATTAGTGGACATGGGTCGCCCACTCCGGTCACGGGTAAATCGTTTGTAGAGAATTTTCGAAGCGCGTCTGGACTCTAGAGGCAGCTCGGCGGACATGGTAGGTGGGGAGAGGAAGACCGGGTGTGGGGCCACGGGACTTGAGTTTTGGGGCTGTCATCGTGAGGGTTGTGACTTCCC
The DNA here is from genome assembly GCA_026401115.1 of Tetraselmis chui. NCBI lineage: Eukaryota > Viridiplantae > Chlorophyta > Chlorodendrophyceae > Chlorodendrales > Chlorodendraceae > Tetraselmis > Tetraselmis chui. The sequence goes on from JAPMLY010001027.1 coordinate 51,288, forward strand.
GTCGTCGTCAGATCCATGGGGAAGACTTCGGAGAGCATGAGGTTGTCGTGGTTGCATGTTACCGGTGTGCGAAGCAGTTCGGCACGCAAGGTGGCTGGCGTTGTCATGAATTCCATCTTGCGTTCCGTAGCAACGACGATTGAGAGGAGGTGGAGTGTGGAGCTTTCTCATCCATGGTTTTGGACGTCGGTATTGGGTAAAGTGTCGGTGTTTGCCAAGTGTGAGGCCAATGAGGTGGTAGCTGCAGTGGGCGTGGTCTCGAAGCGGGGCACGAAGACGGTGCTTGGGAGGCGTTGTAGCTGGGTGAGCGTTGCCGGTCATTGCGCATGAAAACGTATCACAAGCCTATGGTCGAAAGCGGCGTAGGCTGTCTGTGCTTCTTTCGCGGCATGGGGTTGCACGTGAGGGAGGGTGACGATAAGGGACGAAAGGAAAGTGTTGCCGGCTGCTGCGGGCTATAGCTTTTTGTTGTGAAGGTGAGGTGCGGCGAGGAGATCGCCTCGAATGTATGGGTGCGACCACGCCGGTGGTAGCGTACTGGGACGGTAGATGTAGTGCAAGGCAAAGGGTTAGCCGGAGCAGAGGTTCGGTTGGGAGCTCGTAAAAAACAATGCTTGAACGTTACCGGAAAAAACGATGTTGTCGGAAGGTAGGTGCGGTTGTAGCAAGGGCGCATGCCGCGGGCATGTTGTCACTTGTTTGGGGTTCTGGTAGGATCCTCGGTCGAGGTAGTGAAACGTGGTTTGTTAATTGCATGTGGAATGCGCGCAAGACCTGTGAGGGCGACGCCGGCGAAAAGGTAGGCAACGGCGAGTGCAAACGAAGGGGTTGGCAGTCGTTGTTCAACGAGTCATGCTGCGGCCGTGAGCTGTAATTCCCATCCGCTGTGCCATCTGTGTTTACAGTGGGAATGGGTAGCTTCATGCTCCCGTTGGTAGACGCTTTTGATAGTAGCTGAGTCGGTGGTCCAAGTGACGCGGTCGAGACAATCGTGTGTCGTCCCGCTAGAACACGCCGCCCCGGCGGCTGTTGCATGTGATGGGTCCGCGACGTGATGTTGTTGACGCTTTGTCGGAGCGTGGGCATGTGGTCCGGACGCCAAAAGAGCGTACGGCATAGTTGTAAGATGTCGTGGAACCGACTGCATGTTATTCGTGTGCAAATGCACATAGGACATGAAGAACAAATTACACTCTACACGCTTGCGTACTAGAGACGCGAGTACAATTTTCCGAACGCGTGATGAGGGTGGGCGCAAAAGCAGGGAGTGCGAAGTGCGAGGGGGAGCTCCGCTACTTGAGGGAGCAGCCCAGCTAATGCTGCTTACTAGCTACGGGGCGTCGTGCATGTAGTTAAGCCACAAAGATGTTGGCCATTGGTCATTGGTTGTTAAGCTATACGCGTAGCGAACGACCGGCAGTGGAGAAATCCTAGCCGCCATCAATAAGGTGTACGGGTTTTGCAACATCTACGGGAGTTCATCAACGTCTAGATCTGACCATATAATACCATTCATGTTAAATCACTGTGTGCACTCCTCCACAAAAGTCCGGACAAGTCCGGAGGTCGTACCTTGTTCGCAAGTGAAAAATATAATCATGTGTCAATATTATTGACAAAATCTTCTAAACTCCTAGGCAGTGCTTTGGCGCCCCATATGGATCGCGTTGACAAATACAAGGGCGAAGCCGAGCACTATTGCACTTGTGCAGGAGGGGTTATCGCAACCGCACCCGCATGCGACATGCTCTTTCATCAAACCGTCGCCGTGCCGGTTATGCGAAACAAGCAACGAGCTGAAAGCGCCGCAATATGGGTGATTGTGCGACGGTTGTGCGAGCATGATGTATTATAGGCGGGCGCCCGCCGGCGGCGCAGCGGCGGCGGCCCCGGAGGGGGGTGCGCTCGCAGGCCCGTCGGCACCTACCTCTACCTCCACGCGGTGGGCGCTGGTAACCCCGTAGCCGTGCCATGCCTCGCACGGTAGGGGGCTCAACGAGGTACCGACAGCTGCGATCCGCGGGATCAACAGCTGTCGGGAAGCCCGGTACGGAGGGTTTTGGAAAAACATAATATCCGTACACCAACACAGGGATCTCCCGCTCGGCCAGTCCGATATGTTCTTTCAGCGACTAAATATTCACATATACTCTCCCGCCCTGACGGGTACGAGGACTGCGGAATGTTTTTTGGCAGGGAAGGGTACAGACGGATCAGCGGTGGGACGAGGGCATGGGAGCTGGCGGCGGACAGTTGGGAAGCAACACTAGGGCCCGGCGCTCGCTAGCAGCCGCCAGCCCTGCGAAACCTCTTAGTCTCCCCTAGGGGAGAGTGTTAGCACTAGCATCCCGTTGCATAGTACTTATGTACAAGGTAGCTATTTGTCATTCTAGTACTTAGTGTTATGATATTAGCGGTACTCTATTCCCTATTAGTGGCGGTCGGCCGGCCCTGCCGGTGCCTTCGCCGGTCGCCATCTCTCTCCTCTCACTTCTCTAGTCACCACAGCCGGCCCCCCTTGTGGGGCCGGCACGACCTCCGTGTAACTATCCGTTCCCAACTCTAACAGGTTATGGGCCCTCCAGTTACACTAGAGAAGAGCGTGTGTAAAGCGCTCGGCGCCACGCTAGTCCTACCTACTCCCACGTAAAAAAGAGTAGAGCGTGTGTAAAGCGCTCGGCGCCACGCTAGTAATTCATCGTCCCACCGACCCCACGCTTCGCCTTCGAGCTGGTTGTCCGCGACTGTCCTACCATCTCCCACTTAAAAAGGAGAAGAGCGTGTGTAAAGCGCCCGGCGCCACGTTCGCCCCACCCAGCTTTCTGTCTCACCTAGCCTTCAGCCTACCGATGCTCTCGACCGGATCTGGTTTTTCAGACCGACCCGCGAAAATTCGGCCCGTGCGTACTTTAATTAGTACTGTTATTTTTTTTCCCGAGGCAATGCCGCAACGCTCACCTTACTTAGCGAGGAGCTTAACTTTCCCACGGCGAAAAGGGGGAGTCAACACGAGCGCCCGTCTATGTTTTTTGCGTGCCTACACGCTCCTAACGGCCTTGTTGGCTGTGCTTCTTCCTCGCCGGTCGCTCTCATGCGTCGGCTAATTCCCCCGTGGACAGTTTTTCCCGCTACATGTCAGAATAGTACATTACGCATTACATTTGGAACTGCTTCATATCGGCAACTCGCCGGTAGCGGCACGTTCTTGTGAGCGCATGTCGCTACACCTACCCGGCCGGAGACACACGCTACAAGCACTACACCTTCTACCAAGATGACACCTTCCTCAACGCAAGCTAGGACGACGTCAAGACCTCGGCTACCTTGAGGGGGGGTGTTAGCACTAGCATCCCGTTGCATAGTACTTATGTACAAGGTAGCTATTTGTCATTCTAGTACTTAGTGTTATGATATTAGCGGTACTCTATTCCCTATTAGTGGCGGTCGGCCGGCCCTGCCGGTGCCTTCGCCGGTCGCCATCTCTCTCCTCTCACTTCTCTAGTCACCACAGCCGGCCCCCCTTGTGGGGCCGGCACGACCTCCGTGTAACTATCCGTTCCCAACTCTAACAGGTTATGGGCCCTCCACCAAGTTACACTAGAGAAGAGCGTGTGTAAAGCGCTCGGCGCCACGCTAGTCCTACCTACTCCCACGTAAAAAAGAGTAGAGCGTGTGTAAAGCGCTCGGCGCCACGCTAGTAATTCATCGTCCCACCGACCCCACGCTTCGCCTTCGAGCTGGTTGTCCGCGACTGTCCTACCATCTCCCACGTAAAAAGGAGAAGAGCGTGTGTAAAGCGCCCGGCGCCACGTTCGCCCCACCCAGCTTTCTGTCTCACCTAGCCTTCAGCCTACCGATGCTCTCGACCGGATCTGGTTTTTCAGACCGACCCGCGAAAATTCGGCCCGTGCGTACTTTAATTAGTACTGTTATTTTTTTTCCCGAGGCAATGCCGCAACGCTCACCTTACTTAGCGAGGAGCTTAACTTTCCCACGGCGAAAAGGGGGAGTCAACACGAGCGCCCGTCTATGTTTTTTGCGTGCCTACACGCTCCTAACGGCCTTGTTGGCTGTGCTTCTTCCTCGCCGGTCGCTCTCATGCGTCGGCTAATTCCCCCGTGGACAGTTTTTCCCGCTACATGTCAGAATAGTACATTACGCATTACATTTGGAACTGCTTCATATCGGCAACTCGCCGGTAGCGGCACGTTCTTGTGAGCGCATGTCGCTACACCTACCCGGCCGGAGACACACGCTACAAGCACTACACCTTCTACCAAGATGACACCTTCCTCAACGCAAGCTAGGACGACGTCAAGGCCTCGGCTACCTTGAGGGGGGGTGTTAGCACTAGCATCCCGTTGCATAGTACTTATGTACAAGGTAGCTATTTGTCATTCTAGTACTTAGTGTTATGATATTAGCGGTACTCTATTGCCTAATAGTGGCTGTCGGCCGGCCCTGCCGGTGCCTTCGCCGGCCGCCATCTCTCTCCTCTCACTTCTCTAGTCACCACAGCCGGCCCCCCTTGTGGGGCCGGCACGACCTCCGTGTAACTATCCGTTCCCAACTCTAACAGAGAGGCCCGAAGATACGCAGGAGAGAGGTCGGTCGCAGCCGGAGGAGCGGCACGGTCTGGCGTCGGAGGTCGGGAGGATCACCCGCCGCCGGAAAAACCCGGTACGGGGGGTTTTCGGTTAAATATTTCCGTACCCACCATCTTTTGAGGATAGCCGACCCTGGGCACTATCCGTTCCCCTCCCCTTGTCGGTACCCGGTTATCGACAGGCTACCTTAGGCAGTGTGCCGCGGGTTATCGCAACGGCACACTGCTCGTATAGGCGGCCCCCTAACAACGTAAACCACCGGGGGAGGGTGCGGCCTGCACATCGCGATCAAATGGGTGGCGAAAACAGACGGCAAAAGGACAGGGGACATGAGACATCTGGCTCGGAGGCTGGAGAGCTAGCCGGACACCGTCTGCAGCCTAGCTATTTTCTCCTCCCAACCCCCGCAGGGGGGGAGAAGGCTAGACTAGGTGGAGAGTCGCGCCGAGAAGACCGACTACTATCTCCAATATCTCGGACGGGGTTGAGCACGGATCGAGACGGGTCCGACGACGACTTGAGCGAGGGGGGGTTTCCAACTGCCTTTCCCCCTACCTCCGGCACGACCGGAGTCGCACAGGAGCCGAGGTCAGGCAGGTTCGACTCGACCAGCTCAAGCTGACCAGCCCTGCTGATCAGCGACCCCGCCCCGGCTAGAGCAGGCCGCGTATCGTGGAGACTAGCGACATCTTATATTTCATATTGTTTCCAAAGAAAAATACGTATAGATAAAAAAAAAACATGGATACGGGTATATTTTAGACGGTATCGTTCCTGCCATTGGAGAGGTTGGGATAAGTGGTTCACGGTCTACTCATGCTTATAAGTCCAGTTGGGCATAGTACAGGGGGGGGCCAGAGACAGCAACCGGTTTATACTGGTATTGTTGTAAACAATTTCAATTTCAATTTCAATATTATAGGCGACGAAAGGGGGGGAGGGGGGGACATGCCACTATGTGGGAAACGCACAAAACCGTGCATGTTGACTCACTACCAATATGTGCCCATCTCAAGGCAAGGTACGTTCCGCCACAGTGTTTAAACTGTCAAAACTTTCCTATGTTACCTTAGAAGGTTTCAAAACAGGTAGCGTTTAACGCGCCTTTTCAATGCGCGTCAAACGCACGTACTCGCGGCTTCATAAACTCAAAATGTGATTTTCAGCGAACTATTCGTTTATGAGAGTCCGCGAATCGAAGCGGAGAGAATGAGGATCGATTACTTTGATTGATTCCAACTTCTATTCTATTTGTTTGAATCTGATGTGATTTGATTAACGATAAAGTATTTTGATTAACTCATCAATGTATAATCATCGAGAATCGATATATTGTATCAAGAATCGTATCACTAGTGCATATTTTCATTCATGTATAAAGATTGATGCATATCATGATCAAGGCCATGATTAAAGATGCATATGATAATTCATGCCCTAAAAATCAATGCGTTTGATAAATAAGGCGCTAAAGATCGGTATCAAAAAAACCAAAATACATTATCAATTCATTAGAAAAATCCTATAAAACGTCAGATGCATTTGATACAACAACCGCGGTTTTCGAGTTCCAATCTCAATTGGTTCAACTCGAGTCACAATGGTTAATTCACGCATGAAAAAACAAAGCCAAGCGGCATGTAAACATTTGTTTTTTGCCATGTAAACGATTATGTGATACCCATCGCATTGTATCTATCGCTTTGCAGTAGAGACAAGATCAAATGATAGATCATGCCTCCTTTGACGTGGGTGCACGATGCACTTGCTTTTTAGACTGGAACCGGGGCAATATGTGGGGGACATGTTTCACTATTTTTGAATTATATTTCATTCTTTACATCCTAACCCAATACAACAAAATTTTGCCCGTGTCGTGGACATTGCATGAAGCATGTGGGCTTGTGAGGTTTTGTCCTCCTTTTCCCTTTTTGCTTGGTGGTGGCCATAGTAGATGCATTTCATTATGTGTAAAGTACCCGTACTGATGTGAAATGCATTTTCAGTGCTGCAACTCGTCTTCCAAAGTTCCGCCATTATCGATTACAATAGACATATGTGTTTGGGATTTTTCAATTTTCACTCAGTAGCTATTATTTTCTGATTAGTGGTGATAAAGCAATGATTATTCGAATTTAACTACCCTTGGAAAAGAAAATCAATCAACAACAAAAATTACGATTAAATATCGATATATCAATGATTAATCAATTTAAATACCCTTGGAAAAGATAATCAATCAATAGCATAAATAACGATTAAATATCGATATATCTTATATAGTTCGCAGCCTAAAGATCAAGGCATTTTATAGATTAAGGCATTAAAGGTCGGTGCATCTGATACTTGAGGCCCTAAACGATCATTGCATCTCCTAATTCGGGCGCTAAAGATCGATGCATTTGATGAGTAAAGCCTTAAAGAGTAACATATCCATGCATATGATAATCATAGTGCCCAAAGATCGATACTTGAATAAGTGTTGAAACGCCGATGCATCGATTAGTGCTCATTAATCGATTTTTGATTCGGACCCTTATAAATCGAGTATCCTAAATATTCATGCATACAATGCCGCCATGCCAAGCAACATCCGTCGGATTGGGCTCACCTCATGAGGCGATTTCTACGGGCTTGTTTGGCGATACATGTTTATTCATTCTTCATTCGCATTGTTTAACAAGGCTTATCCCCGACGTGTGCCACGCGTGGGGTGATTGTGGTGGCACAAATATGTTCGCCAAGCACTCCAACACCAGCACCGTAAACGTGCGTGTTGCGCCCTAAACGGCAGAGTTGGACCAGACCCCTCGCCAATGCCAATGCCAATCGCCCTCGCCCAATGAATGAGTGCACGGTATATAAAAAGTTGCATCCTGCGTGTTTCTATTCGCTTGTTTTCCAAATACATCATCACCCGTGCTAGCGGCGTGAACTTTTACGCTCCATTCACACATACACCCGCAACCCGACCTCGCGCATACAATACGGTATCCACACCTCCAAACTCCCTCCAACAATGCCAAACAAATTGTTGCGTGGCTCACAGAGATTAATACACCTTGGTGTGAGCACTTGTGCAATGCATGAGCGAGGCGCTTAGGACGACGTATGTATGTATTTGAGACATTTTCCCGGGAATCTATGGGCCTAATTCGACGAACTCGTCGGACAACACTCGCTTTAAGCTCGCGTCGAACCATGCCTTATGACGGCTAACTGCTTGCTTCTCGGCTTTACCACACCCGGGTGGTACCTGGGTGTCGTTGGGCTTGACGTGGTGAGAGGGGCACGTGTTGTTGGCTAGCTTATTGTGTTCAACATATATTACATGTCCGAAATTTTGTTGAGGAGTGTATAGTCGAATGGTCCAGTCGTGTTGCTTTTTGTTCTACTTTATCCTTAATTTTTTATTTTGACGCGGGCTCATCCGCCTTGCATGCGCAGTAGTGCCAACCCATCATCACATAAGTGCCGAGCTCATTCACCCTACCTCATCCACCACCATCTCAAGCTTAGCTTTGCTGTTTCCACGTCATGAAAATTCCAGGAGTGCGACGCGGTCGGGCAGCGCAGCGCTCCGCACAGTCGCGGGAGCAATATGAGTCCTCTCGACCCGTCATCATCACTTCCCGACGTCGTTGCACGATACCGACCCAACCGCCGCTTTCCCATCTTACGAGCATAAGATCTAACAATTCAAAGCACACCGCCCCCCGCAGCTCTCCACAAACCGAAACCGAGCTTAGTCGTCGAGCTTCCTTGGCTCTGTCCATCGCATCAGTTTGGGCCGCGAGCCTTGCCGTATCGAATGACTCGGCCAAGGCGGCGACGACAAAAGGCGAACTGAGCGCCGATGTGTCAAACAGGGTCACTGCTCCGGCCACCATGCACGCCGCGACGGTGCGCACCTTTGGAGAAGCAAAGGACGTGCTCAGTGTATCCGAGATTCAGGTTCCGGGGCCGCTGATGATAGAGCCCGGGACCGGAAAGATGCTTCTCCGTGTGCTGGCTTGCTCTACCAGTCCTGGAGACTGGCGCACCTTCCGAGGCGATGTCGATTTCATCCGTCGACCCGCCTTCCCCTACGTCCCCTCCGGCGATATCTGCGGCATAGTGATGCAGGTCGATGGCAGTTGTCCCCGTTTTCGCGTGGGTGACTGCGTGGTGGCCACATGGACCGAGACGCCGCTGGGTGGGATGGCCGAGTACGCCGTGGTCGACTGCCAACTGGCGATCCCGAAGCCGACGGGTCTTTCTGTCGTCGAAGCCGCGGCGCTGCCCAATAGCTCACTCCACGCACTCGACGTACTACATGAAGCGAACGTGACGCCGGGAGAGCGGGTTCTAGTGCTGGGTGGGTCGGGAGGTGTGGGTACTGCGTTGGTTCAGCTGGTGAAGCGCAAGACCGGCGCCTCCTTCGTCGCGACCACCTCCACGCAGACTGAACTAATGTATTCGTTGGGAGCCGACCGCGTCGTGGACCACGAGCATGAAAATTGGTGGGACCTGCCAGAATTCGTTGATTCACAGGCGTTCGACGTCGTCATCGACTGCGCGGAGGGACTGGAGGGCTGGGAGCGCGCGAAGAGGTCGGCGGCTGTGAAGCCTGGCGTGCTCGGCGGGCGCTTCATCGCCGTCAGCAGCGACGAGCCCAGGATGCAGATTCACAATGCGCAGCAGATGGCTTCATTTGCGAGCACTATGCTCCTTCGCGAGCCGTTTTACAAGCTTCGCGCTGCCTCGACGCCGTCGTGGCGGATGTATCTGGGCGGAGCAACCCCCGAGTCTCTGGCCGAGTTATCCTCGATAGTGGAGGAGGGTTGGTTCCGCGTGGTCGTCGACCCACGAGGGCCGTTACCTTTCACCACCGATGGCGTTCGCGCTGCGTATGATCTACAGGCCAGCTTTCACGCCCACGGTAAAGTCGTCGTCCAGATGGATCTAGACGCTCAGCTGCAATGAGCCGCAAGGATTAATGGGGCTGTGAATGTCATGCGATCCTGATCATTTCCATCCTCGGGGTTATCTCCCCACCACAGTCCCCAGCGAGTAGCCTCTATAATGCCTCCTCAATCTCTCTTCACACGGTGAATACCTCCTCAAGGATATCGGTTCGTGTTGGTAGTGTGATCTCTCCTTCGCTGCTTTGCCTTGCCCAATACGCAACAAGTAGTTTTTCACGATAGTTTGCCCAGTGCCACCCGAGAAAACATCCCCCCACCGTCCCCCCTTTCCACAAACATCATCACTACCACACACGCAACCTACCTGTTCCTGTTAAGAGCTGCCGTTGTTGTCTAATCATACTTGCTGAGATCGTTATGAAACTGATGCCGCACATATTGCTATAGCCTGCGAGTTTTCGGTGACATTGTGTCATCGGACGGGATGTGCAGACTTGATGGCTTGCAGATAAGCCAGATATACGCCCCAGGTATAAAGTGTGTGTATGTGTGTGTGTGTGTGTGTGTGTGTGTGTGTGTGTGTGTGTGTGTGTGTGCGTGTGTTTTTATATGCGTGTGTGTGTGTGTGTGAGTGTGTGTGTGTGTCTGGGCGTGTGTGTGTGTGTGTGTGTGTGTGTGTGTGTGTGTGTGATAACCCATCCCCAACCACCTGTCATGCGTTGGCCGCCACCCTGACCTCAGCTGGAGTGGGTGCTCCCTGATGCAAGGGCTACCAGCTTTAATCAAAACTTTAAGAGAGCCTCCACTTCGTGCTGATTCCTCTGTGTACTGCTCATTTGCTTTGGTTCCCTGGAAAAATAATGCTCAGCCCCACAGGGCATCACATGTTACTTCTAGCAACACCTCGAGAGTACAGGTACTACCCGATATGAAACTGCTCTGAATACTCCCCCACGCCCCCTTGCCCGGCCCCCACCCCTCAAACTCTCCTACCTAAGTTCATTTTCTAACTACATCTACCATACATACCATTCCATCAGAGTACATAGGCGCTCCTGTGCCTGTCCCCTCCATAACATCCAGCCACTGCGGCTAAATCTAGTCCTCCCCCTTGCCTTACCTCCGTTCCCCTCCTGATATCATTATCTCCCCCCTGTGTCCTTATTTTCCTTCCTTCCCCCTGTTACTTGTTTCACCAGCTCCTCTCCCCCCTCTAAGCCAAATCAGAGTGAAGTGTATCCCGCCTCATAGTAGAGGCGCTGAGCATGCAACCAGCAATAGAGCCCACGCGCATCCAGCCTCTGTCCCGGATCTCTTTCCCCACCACAAATACCCTGCCCAAGTATGCTACATAAATGAATGAATGCGACCCCGTCCTCAGATTCACTGTCCCCCTTGACGTTCCACACACTGATGCTCAGAAATAATGTATCAGACCTGTCAGTGACTTTATAACTGCCAAAAGTACAACCCCCTTTATCACAGTCTGCATGCTCCATCACTCCACCGCTCAATGTGCCCTTCTACCCAAGCCCTCCATCACAGTGCCTCAAAACACGCACCGCTCATGTGCTGGACATGCCAAGAAGACGCACTTCTATCACCCCAACCTCACTACGTGCAATGCATAGCCTCCTCACTCGCTAGCAAATGCCCTGCGGAATGCCAGCCATGACAAGCCGTATCCGCATCCAGCAATACACGCTCTCCCTCTCCCTCCCTCTCTCGCTCTCTCTCTCTCTCACACACACACACACACACACACACACACATACACACACACAAACACACACACACACACACACACATACACACACACACGCACACACCTCTAGTAGCACGACTTGATGTAAGAATTGAGTTACCATTTACAGCACTAGATGGGAAGGGACGGGGGTTGCAAATCCTCCCTCACAAAAGCCTGCGTCTCTTCAATATAGTAATTCACCAGGCGGATACACCTTTTAAGTTAGAAGGCTGACCCACCGGGGCTCTTCTTGCCCGTCAGTATGTCCTTCGCCTCGTTTATCTTGGCCGCTAGATAACTGCTCCCCCCCGCATCCGGGTGGTTGGCCACCATTATCCGCTTATGCGCCGCCTTGATTCGGTCCTGTGCCGCGCTCTCGCGCACGCCGAGGACCTGACTCGCCTCGCGTTTCGTCATTTCCGGGAGGAAGCCGCCGTCGTAGAAGCGCCGCAGTCGGGGCGGCGCGGCCTTGAAGGCGTTGTAGGCGGTGATAGCGTAACGGGCGCTCATGGCCGCCGCAGCCACGCTCAGCCCCGCAATCATAGGGGTCGCCTGCCACACGACACGCACACAAAATTTTCGTAAACAAGGCTTCAGAGTAACAACTCGCCTGATAGTGCCGCTACTGTTCTGAATTCTGGAGACGTCCATTTCTTGAGTCAAGTAATTCGGCGGAAGTGCAGGAGCTAATAAAAGGGATGGCGGCTCTGCCAACCGGGTAGCTGAGTGGCAGAGTTGGGGCTCGCACCATCCTGCCGTTATGTTGTTGACTTACTACCAGTTCTGAGAAGCAAGGGGGGGGTGATGTGAGTGCTGTATAAAAGCAGCGTCGTTGTGTGGCGGCACTGTCGCGCCCGCCGGTTCGTCAGGCGTGAAGCTGCGAGAAACGCAACTGCCCAAATGCCGCACCGCAAAGCGCACAGGCTAAGTATAGCTGACGAAAGACGTCTAAGATATTTCCGGGGATTTGCTCGACTAAGGATAGTTCGGGCAGACAACAGCATGAATTGGGCGTGGTTGCTCTTGCGACTGTGCACAGGAAAAGACGCAGGCCGCGCCGTGCTCCGTGCTCGCTTCTACTAAAAGGTTAGCGGTACGGGTACATGTACATACAGAAAATGACAGGGCTGCAGGGATGGATGACTTATTTGGTTACAAGAAAAACTAGATGAGCACGGACAGGGAAAGTGGGAGGGGAAACAAAAGGGATGGATGAATGATGTTGTTTGTGCACACAATGTAATCCTTAGTGCTTTCCTTTTGCCGTGCTTTGGATTCCGTGATCCTCTTGTCACTCTTGCCCTCTTGTTTCCCCTCCCACTTTCCTTGTCCGTGCTCATCTGGTTCTTCTTGTAAACAATAAAATATGCGAATGTTACAATCTTTTGCTATTCGTCCATGCATTAAAAAAAAGCCATGCATCAGCAGCAAGTGCTCTAGCAGCAAGGATGCAAATTAGACGACCGCGCTTCCATCCGCTGCCTTGATATGAAACTATCCGATTCTTAGCATTGCTATTCGCGGCGTCTTAATCCTTACATTGATGCACTTACAATCCGTAGTAAGCTCCCGCGCTTCGGCCGTTGCTCCGCGTCGCTGCGATGTTGAATGGCCGTCCATGTCTACCTTGTACGTTTACGATTCTTCTGATGCTTATGGCCCGGCTACATGCGTATCCCGAGTACCCGTGGCGTTCATCAAGGTTGCGTTCTCGGGACCATGTTCTTCGCAATAGTCGCCTCTCGGGTATACAAAAAATTGGTTGCGATTTCCCCGAACGAATCCATTGTTTGCGCTTATTCTCAAGACGGTCACTTTTTGGGACCCCCTGCGTCTCTCATGCCTATTGGCGAGGCTATGCCGGCGGCATATGCTAGCGTCGGCCTCACGGTGCAACGTGACCATCCGTAAAGACCGTTTGTATTCCCCTTTGGATGTCGGTGGTGCTTTCAATAATTTATCCAACGCACGGCCACATCATGCGTGGAGTACATGTCTCCACGGAAGGGACAAAAGTGTTCAAGGGGACATTGGGTACATATGTTTTCCTCGTGACATGTTCGAAACGGCCTTATCAAGCAAATACGAGGCCTATGGCTAACGCCGAACGGGTTTGGCAGCTGACTGGCATTCTCACAATGCGCTTCGTATTCATCAACGTTGCAGCCGCCTCGGAAACTTTGCCCGTACGCACGGTCCCCCGCGGTCTTGGCAGGGACGAGGGCTATGGTGACATCGTTGTGACCGTCCTCGAGCGCGCTGACACTGCCACCCTTGATGCGGTGGCTGAGATGATGGGCATTCCAACACCACCCATATCATACCATGCAACACTCGTTCTGAAGTGTCTCTATAAATCTTCCCATACGTTTTGAAGGCATACATGGGGGTGGGAAACTTGGCTGCCTTGGCGGATGCGGCCCACGTCAGAGCGGCCGGTTTGGAAGTGGGTTCCACTATCCGTGTTTTCACAACGCAAGACGCTCGCACGTGTACGCGGGGACACCCGCGACGATGTTCCGATGAAGCCGACCATGTACGAATGGTTAGCGATAGGTATGACCACAGCGGTGTCCCGCGCGCCGGCCTAGTGCACCGGAAAGAGATGATCGCGACAACGAACCCATGTGGTCGTTAGAGCTCGCTTCGTCGTGGGCGCGCTTGGATGCCATGTGGCGGTTCTCATGCTCTCGCCGAGTACGAACCCCTCATAACCACGGCCTTAGCGATGCTCCCGAAACGTCCAACGGTGGCCCGCGCAGGCTGCGTAGCTGAAACCGGATCAAACAATGAACATATTACTCGGTCCCTTGATGGCTTGCCCTCGCCCGTACCCCTTTCCGCGCTTTCGACGGACATCTTTCCAAAGTTACAAGCCAACTGAGCGGTTCAACTTGCTTCGCTTCGCTAACCTCGCTCCCACTCTTTCCAACCGCGCTCGGCCGGAGTCTAGGCGTTTTGCATCCCGTCTCGGCCACGGCACCCTTGCGTTTCGGCTTCTGACCCGCCTACAACGGGCCACCTGAGCGAGCTCCGTAGCAAGTTCCATGAACACTACGACGCCGTCTTCCGCATCGTGTTATATGTCGCGTCTCTGGTCTGCCATCATCCCTCATCCTCTCCACTCTTCGTCCCGCCCCCGATGCTTATATTTCTTGCCACCTCTCGGAGTCTCGGTTCAAGCTGCACGGGGTACATTCAGGTCGGCGGGTGTCGACATCTCGGATGACGCGTGGGCTAATGCATTTGCTTACCACTTGGCTCGATGCTGCGGAGATGCTTCCGTCCATACCGCTCACTCTCGCTTAGTGACGACCCTTGCGGACATCATCTCCGAGGTTTGGGGTTGGCGTCGAGGTTCTAACTCCCCAGCGGTATCGACGGCCTCTTTGCGGATGTGGGTGTCTTTCACAACCACGGCATCCGAAGCTCAAAACTTGCTATTGATGTCATGGTTTCCGGTTTGTTCGGCGTTTATAGTCCCATATCCCCCGATGTCGCTCTATGCCGTGCTGAGAAGATCACGTTCGAGAAGTACTCAGAGGGGGTGAGGAGTCGCCCGACATCCGCTTCATTCCCCTTGTTGTCACGAAATTTGGTGCTCTCGGCGGCCACGATTCGGTTTTCTTGACAGAGTTGGCCATGCATGCAGCCGCCGCCTCTAAAGGGATGCACGTGAGTAAGTTGTTGGCCTCTTGGCGTCGAAAGGTTTATCTCGCCGTCCATGTCGCTTGCGACGGATGCTCACCGCCGCGGACGATGTGGATGCCGCTTTTGCCTCGGTTTGGATGCCTTATCATGGCACGCCATTCTTCACCCGCGCGATGTATGGGCCACAAGCGTCTCCGTGCGTTCTCGCGTGGCGCGTGAGACGCAGCTTGTCGCCTCCACGTGATGTGTTTTCAGCGTTGCGTGGGAGTTTCGTTTCTTTCTCCTGTGTCTCACGTGCTGAAATGTATGGTGTGACGAGTGCAGTTATGCAACAATACATTGCATGACATTGTACATGTACTCGTTACTAATTTGGTCCGTACTTTTCCATCGGAAGGATGTGAAACGCGGGTACGTCGCTTTTGCAATTAGAGAGGGCATTGTTTTGTAGTGTGTAGTGCCAGTATCTCCCGGTATGTACACGTACGCACACTTAATCTAACTAGAGACATGTCGAGGCCGTTGCATACTTGTCAATGCCTACGACGCATAAGGAGGTTCGCATTTTAGTGCATTTCTGTAACTTCGTCTTCGCTAATTTCATTCATAATTTTAGCGATCTTTTGGCTCCATTGACGGACTTACTCCGGAAGTCCCGGCCAAGGAAGGTTAGGTTGGCGCCTGTATGTTTGGAAGCCTTTTGAACTCTCAAGTTACGGCTCATTTCCGCGCCATATCTTATCCTTCCGGAGGTGTGCTCGGACGCGATGTTCACCGTAGCTACAACTACTTGGCCAGTGGGGATTCCAACAATCATGTTGCAAGATCAAGGAGGGGGCCTTCAACCAATATCTTACCGGGCACGCAAGCTGAATCGAACTGAGCGTGGCAACACCTACTCTCCGTATGATTTGGAGGCTTTGACCGTATGCGAAGCGGTGAAGCATTAGAGGTGTTACTTTGAATGTTGCTCTATATTTCTTGTCGTAAAAGACCACAACACACTGCAACATCCGGCGAGGCAACCGGACAACACGTCGAACAAGCGGCAAGCTCGTTACCTGCGGGACTTGCAAGCATTTGTGGGCACGATGACACTTGCGTACCACAAGGGAGCCCCGAGCGAAGCCGATCCGTCAAGCCGGAGACAAGTCTTCGTACCTTATGCCACATCGAATTCCATTATTTTGGGATGTGAATTTTCGTAATTTCGTCATACACATAATTACGACGGAAGCCCAAGCACTTGTTAAAGGTCGCTTATTTAAACTCAAGGATTGTTGCGGTTGAGCCCGGAGTTCGCTGATCTCTCGTTCGCGAGGGGTACTCCCAAGACTCGTTGGCGCTCTTGACCACGTCCGTCCGAGGCGACAATCAACACGTCTCATGTGACGTGCTCCCGAGGGTCGTGTGACGTTTCAAGACTTAAGCCGAGAGCTAGGCTGGGCTACTTCAACCAAGGCAGTGGAGGGAAGAGACAACTCACTCTTCCAATTCTCTTTTTAATTACATTCAACTCTTTGCAAAACAGATACGCTCTCGCACGTTCTTTCTGCATTAGTTGCCGTAATCAATTGTTACGCAAGTTGTTCTCTAAGTAAACTGTGGCATTGATATGATATGATGATGGGCATCCTTCATTTCATTACATCACCCTCTTCGGTTCCTTCACAATCAATGGGAGCAAAGTAATCCATACTTATATCGACGAGCCACATGACAACATTTCGAAATGTAATATATTCCGAACTGCCAACAACCCTAGTACGTTTTCGGTGTATACAATCGAGCTAATAATTTAGGAAACGTCTCAACGCTAACAACCTACCATACGTCGCAAAATTCCGATAACTGACCGGCCGAGTTTTATGCTGTACCCGTGTATGTACTAGACTTTCTCCGCAAGAACAACCATTGTCGTTTTTTTTATAGTTCATCGCAGTTGCGGGCCCAAGACGCCATTCGCAAAGTGGCAGCCAGAAGCCCGGCACAGGCGGTACCTCAAGAGACTATGGTGCCATAGAAAGCAGGCAGCAATTGTGTGCTGGACTCGACTGTTTGTAAAATAGTTGGCCGTCATGAGTGCTGCGCTTCGTGAACTGGATGACCTTAAACGGCTGCTGGAGTCTCAGACAGCGCATCTCGGCAGTTCGCGTCGTCGTCCCTCCTCCGCTTTCAGCAGCCCGCGCAGTTCCGCCATACGTGACGGAAGCATGCTTGGTCGGAGCGTGGATGGTGGCGTAAACGGCTATACGTCGATGTTATCCCATACCGAGGTATGCTACCCTTTCTGGGCGCCAGCCATCTTCGGGTTGTGTAGACAGTTGTTGCCGCGGCGGGGCGTCACTGCGCCGGATATAGTACTTAACAACGAACATAGAAACGGCATGGAGCATGCGCCATTATGTGTTGTGCTTCGCCTCAACGCTGATGTTACGCACGAGCTCAAAGCCCCTGAATCATTCGTAAAGTTATCTATCTATATATATGATATGCCTTGATATTGCCCAACGTCTTTGAACCCCCAACTCCCCTCCCTTGTTATTCAAGTCCCTCGTGGCGGTGCTAGCGGGTTTCTTGGCAAGGCCATGGAATTCCGGCGCCAAATTGCCGCCAGCTTTCCACTTGCAGTGCTAAGAGAATGAAATACATTGGCTTTGAAAAAAATAAGGGAAATGTGCTTTCGTGATGGGAGAAAATTTCACGCGCGTCTGGTTCTTACGCCCAGGAAAATGTGGAACGGCTGAACAAGGCAATGGAGGCGGCGGAGGAAGAAATGGAGGCGGCCTTTCGGCGAGCGGGCGATATCCACCGCGTGCAGGTAAAACGTCGCGAAACCGAGTCCGCAGAGCTGAAGCGGCTGCTTCAGGCGAAAGAGGAGGCACTAGAGAGCATGAAAGACACCGTCACACACGCAAAGCGGACGTTGGAGTCCAAGCTAGCGCAGACGGAGTCCGCCCTGGCACAGCGAGACGCCGAGGTGTGTCAGTTTAGATACTTACTTACATAACACGCACCAGCAACTCCTGTGGAGATTATCTCGTGTATCATATCATCAACTTATTTTTTCCGTACATTGTTTAAGTGAACACCTGATGATACGCACTGTTTATGCGCACCTCTGCGAGCGATCGAAAGCAGTGTCTATTTTGGTTCACACGAGTCGACCGACTATCCAGAATACATACAATACTTGGTCAGTAAGAAAAGATATGTCAAAATAAGCAGTGACAGATTCATGATGAGTATATTTTTCGACGACAGTAGAAACAAATATTAAGTATTTACACAAGTGATAAGTCGAATGCAGACGACATGACACGCACTCGACGGCGGTGCGCAGCTGCTTGGCCTGCAGGACGAGAACCGTCGGCTGCGCGCGGAGGTGCGCACGCTGAAGGACGAAGTGGAGAAGGAAGCCACCAGCGTGCACTTTGCAACGGAGACGCTGTCGCGCAGGGACGCGGAAATGCACGGTAAGCTGCGCGAGCTGAATGACACGGTGAAGGAGCTGAGCGAGGCGAAGAGCAGGCTGGCGTGCAAGCTGCAGACGGAGGTGCTCGAAAAGGTGCGACGCGTGCAGACAATTGGTATTGGCGTGACAGATAGGGAGGGGCGGATGGGAGAAGAGATGGAAACACTGCAACGGGGGAATGGTGACGTTTTACAGCCTCCCTTCTTTCAAACGAGATGAAGAACAAAAGATAAATGAATGAGAATGGGCACAGCATTTCTGAAGTACCCAAAATGTCACAAGTTATCACTCGTCCACAATCCAGAAAGCAACCAAAACAGCACAAAGATGGTTCTGACACGTAACTGTAGAGCATTCTCGGCTGAAGCAGTCATACGTGCAGAGCTGAACGGGGAAAATGAAATGAAACAAAGGGGTGTGACGCGAACACTTTGACCGATTTGGATGGAATCTTAAGTAGCGTAGAGTAATGGACGTGAAAAGGGAAGGCAAAGGCAAAGTATCAGAATGCAAGTTGTGAGACTCAGTAGCCTTCCAAAAATAAAGTAAGCTACTGAGTTCGTGCGAAACAGTAAGTGTCGAAGACAAGTGCAAACACGAATGAAAGAGACGAGCGCAACTGGACTGTTGATAGAAATGAGAAACAGGAGCAGCAGGAGAGTTCTGCCTTTAGCGCAAAGGATTCTTGAAAGAGGATCATAAATGGAAAAGTCTCGAGCAAATAAATCAAATGTATCTCTTGTTTTCAACGACATCCAGAAATAAAGCGAAACGACAGGTGATCATCAAAATGAGATGAGTGTGAGTTTTTTGCGAGACAGCACTGTGGGGAAGGGGAGCGGGGAATGTTTACAGTCATTCGTGTGGTGGGAAATCCAACAGGAGGCGCTGCAGAAGCGGCTGCAGACGTTTCAGGCTGAGATGGACGCGGTGAGGATGGAGTACACGGCGGAGCGAGACAGCAGCAGGACGGAGGTGTCGACGCTGAAGGAGAAGGTGCGCGTGGAGGAGGAGATCCGCAGGGAGTATCAGCAGCGGTACGAGTCGGAGAAGGCCAAGCGGAAGCTGTCGTCGGTGGGGAAGGAGCGCGAGTCGACGACGCTGAAGGAGCTCGAGAAGAAGCTGCGCTCGGAGCGCCGCTGCCGAAAGGCATCGGAGAAGTGGCTCAAGGCGGAGCTCAACTCCAGGGTGAGTAGAGCCCCCCCCCCCCCCCCCCCCCCCCCCCTTGCGCACACACACACACACACACACACACACCACCACCACCACCAAAACAATGCTGACCCTGCTCAGCTTGCATCTGTTGCAGCCGTTGTCGATTCATATGGCAGATGGTGGTGAGGAGGAATGCATGTATCATGCCAGTACGGGATGAAATATCTACATGCGGATTTCTCCCTTTCCTTTGTTGGTTGTACCAATCACTTTTTTCTTAGAGAGGAGGTGGATAATTAGAGAGGTAATTTCCTGAGAAGTAATGCGGAGGTAATGGAAAAAGGGGAGACTGAGGGACTTTAATAAAATGTGCGCGCGGGCGCGCGTGTGTGTGTGTGTGTGTGTGTGTGTGTGTGTGTGTGTGTGTGTGTGTGTGTGCGTGTGTGTGTGTGATTCTTTATTTGGAGGAAAGGGGGAACCACAAACACGCAAACCCTAAACCAAACCATAAAACCCTAAATTGACCAACCTGAGCGTGGAGCTCGAGAGCGGGCTTGGGATTTTAGGTTTATTCGTATAGACCTAGATGCCATAAGCATATTTAGGAGATGGATGAAGGAGAGGGGAGGAAAGGGTGCACATGGCAGAGTTCAGTGGCGAGGCAAAAGAGATTGAGGAGCAGGGAATGGCGCCAAATCAAACAATCACGGACATACGAGCCTTTGACTATCGATACTGAGGATTGCGAGATGGATATTAGGAAATTAAACACACACACACACACACACACACACACACACACACACACACACACACACACACATGCTCTCACACACAGGAGTGTCACATTCACGCACGCGCATACGCAGCCACACACACTTGCGCACACACGCACACTCAGGCACCTACACATTTACGTATTTAGGATCTATAAAGATGAAAAGGGATCGACGGGAGGGAGGGAGGCGTGAAGGGGATGAAATAGTGCAAGACTTGATTATTTCAAATTCATTTCGCTCTCAAACATTATTACATAAATGAAAAACTCTCTACTTATCTCATTCACACATGGTAACCTCGCACGCCATGGCTTGGCCCATTTACAGGAGGAGCTGGAGACGTTGTTCCTGGCGTTGCGCGACATCGCGCTGGCGAAAGATAAGCACAGCTCTGAGTTGGGGCTGGACGAAATCGCGGCGCTGTTGGAAGAAAGGCGCACGCGCGCCGCGCCGCCCTCCGGCCGATACGTCAGCCCCGACCGACGCGCAACGCACTCGGCACCCGCGACCGGCCGCGCGAGGGACGCGTACTACCACAGCTACTATTACGACCGCGACGCGCACTCGCCCGTGCGAGACGCGCTGCAACAGGAGTTTGAAGTATCGCGGCGCTTGCTCGACGAAGACAACTGCCGCTTGAAACACGAGCTGCACGAGGCACGAAGGATTCTGACGGAGCGCCTGAGCTCACCCCCAAGGCGCAGCAGGCGACTGTGAACGCCCCTCCTCCCCATACTTTTTAGGTTTTAGGGATTTACTATCCCCCTCCCCCCCCCCACCACACAAACACACCCACACACACGAGCGTGTGTATGTGCTTGGCTTTCGTATCTGCCATAGTTTGTGCCCGTCCTTGAGCCCAACGGCTTTTAGAAAAAATGGTCGCGGAAAGCATCATTGCAGTGGAACGTGCAAACGTGCGTGAGCTTCCGGCTAGGCTCATCGAGACGCCACTTGACGTCACGTGTCTCCAGCGTAGCATACGAAACCGAGTCTACAGTACATTATGGAGTTTTTCTACTGCTGCACCACAACTCACTGTCAAATCACCAACAAATTACCATACTTCGGGATGCACGTCGCCACAGCCAACCACCGTCGTTGTAGTCCCTGCTCCATTAAGTGTGCCTGCGTTGATTGCATCCCCCGCTCTCTCTCGTTCTGTGTCTCATTGGTGATTCCCTGATATCATATGTAACCTCATTGGACTCCACTGCCATCGCAGTTACACTCCCTTGTTATGTATGTAGCACTTCAACTCTGTTGTGCCTACTTTCAGTCTCCGACCTCGACTCCTTACCTTCCACCTCGACTAGCCTTCTCCCTCTACTTCAGACTCTTTGCTAGATACACTGCGCAGTACGTTGGCTTGTGTGCTATCTCTTTTGGTTTGCTTGCGTTTAGGACTTCTCGTCCCGCAGAGTAAATAAGGCCACCTACAAGGCAGCACATGGTCGCATTATTAGACGGAAGCGGAGCGGCCCATATTTAAAACGTCGCTGCCTGCTACACCCACTCGGTACACGCACACACGTAAGTTAACGACACACACACGCACGCATTCACACACACACACACACGCACACACACGAACACAACACACACACACACACACACATGAATACACACGCACACACACACACACACACACACACACACATGAATACACGCTCAAACACACTCACACACGCGCGCGCACATTTACAAACAGACAGACAAACACACACACACACAAGCACACACACACACGCGCGCCCGCAGGTGCAAACAGTCAAACAAAAACATACCCACACATGAATATACACACACGCGCGCGCGCGCACAGTTACAAACACAAACACACACCTGAATACACGCACACACACCCGCGCGCACAGTTACAAATAGACAAGCAAACGCGCGCGCACACACACACACACACGCACACACACGCGCGCGCGCACACAGTTACAAACAGACACATAAACACACCCACAGTTTGGCAACATCTATAGCTTACACGGTTAGTGGTCATAAGACAAAGCAGCGCTGACCTGTGTCGCTGCACCGAGGTCGATTGGGGCACCTTCGCTTCCCTCCTCCGCCATCTCCTTTAATGCCTGATCAGCACACCGCACCAAATCAACCTCCTCTTCGTCAACACAGTGACGCCGCGCCCTTGCTTTAGGGGCAAGGGTGGTCAGAACTTGGCATGACAGGCACCGACACATGCGCACCTGCTCCTCCATCCTAACATGCCCCACATCCATAAACCGCACCAAGTAGCCGTAGGCCCCAGCCGCAGTGCTGGTCCAGGCCTACGCAACGGAAACGCCGCATTGTTGTCTTACGTTATATTCGCCCGTGTGCACATCAATTGTGAAATAATTCACATATTTTGCCATCCGTCACCATAAGCAACGGCATACGCAGCAAGGGGCACGCTCTCACCTGAAACTCGGCGCGTGTCCACTCAAAGCGGTGGTCCGGGTTACGCAGCCTCCCCTGCCATCCACAGGACATCTACATATCAGAAATGCAGGCCTTGCTCTGCAGCCTCGCGCCAAGTGGTGGTCAGGCAGTTCAGCGCACCTCTGGGCTACGTTTTTTGGTGACATGTCCGATAACGGCATTGTATTCCACGTTTGGCGTCGTCACCAGCAGCGCCTTGGGCCTCAGTGCACCCAGCAGGACGGCAGGTACGGCCTGCACATGCAAGCACATCAGCCACTATAGAGACGCTAAGTGATAACAGGAACGTCCTAAACACACACACACACACACACACACACACACGCACACACACACACACACACACACACACACACACACACACACACACACACACACACACACACACACACACTTCCCTTGAGTGATACAGTTACTGTGAAATAGCGACAATGACGCTGGTGCAGGGTAGGCAGAGGTATACGACAATACACACCTCTAGTGGCGCGGGGTCCAGATGCTCGACCACCTCCACCATCACAGCCACATCGCAGCCGGTGAGACCGCCCCAAGCCTGCGCAGGACCAAGAGTAATGCATGGGCGCTCATCAGCGGGCACAAACGCTGTTGTCAACGGCGGAAATGGCGAGTATTATGCGGTGTTGGTGGCATGCATGCACGACGTGCTGTGGTGGTGGTCATACCGCGGCGCTCCGAAACTCGTCCGTCATGATATCGGCTCGGAGGAGTGTCACCTACGATTGAAGGGGAGTGCGCACATCTCTATCTTCATCTGCCCATCTATCTTGCTTGAGAGAAGCTACTATCAAACAAATTAAGAAGATGGGTCGAAGAAGAGATGGGCGGCTTTCCTCTCCAGAACGAGCTTCGGAACGATCTAGGCAGGTAGGGATGCGAATGTAGCACTTGGGTTCATTACGTACCTGGGGTAGCGAGGCAAC
>JAPMLY010001027.1:77500-122213 GCA_026401115.1 Tetraselmis chui
ACTCTCATTGCCACAATACTCCATCAACTGAGAAAGGGTCGCTGAAAAAATGAAGTGGGTGAAATGAGATACAACAAGATGAAAGTTGACAGTAGATGAGATGAGAGATGAAGTAAATTTTGAGGCAACATGTGATGACATGAGAAATGACACGATATCAGAGGAAACCAAAATGAGTTGGAATTGAGTAAGGATAGAAGGTGAGATATGACGAGATATTGATGATGTTGATGAGAGACGACAGGTTTTCAGATGAAGTCAGATTACATGAAACTGAGTGAGATAGGACACGAACAAATAGATGAGATGGGACGAAAAATGGATGTGAGATGAGTTAAAAGATGAAGTGAGGTGTGATAAGGTGACGCGAGATGAAGAAAAACAAACCCAAGATGGCAAATCTCATTATATGAGAGATGGGATGAGGCACGAGTAGCTGACATCAGTTGAGGGGAATTGTCAGGTTAAATGAGACCAATCACATGACTTGAGCCGGGGAGAGGTGAGATGAGGCGAGATGAAAGATGAATTCGGATACGAATAGAGGAGATGGTATGGGATGAGGCAGGAACATGTGAACGCGCGAGAGGAGTTGGGGTGAGGTGAGGCGAGGTGAAATGGGTTTAGAGGAAAGATGAGGTGAGCTGAGTTGCGAGGTTGGATGAGTTGAGTCAGATAACATGAGGTGTGATGGGTTCTCGCTGCTACAAAACAATATAGGGCTGGGTCACCCGGTACTTAGCCCCAGCTCTCACCTGCTGCCTGAGCCGCACTCCCGAATGTCTGCGCTCTCGCCATCCCATCCATCACGCAGCGACACAGTTGACCTGAAAATGGTTTCCGTCGCTTGGTCAGCTCCAAATCATGCATTGCCTAGCCATGGAAGCGCTCAACACGCATTCCTACAGGCAACCGGGACTACACCTAAACTCGACGTCATTCGTGTCTGCCGGTGGCGCACTGTCCTGCTGACTCCCACTGGTTTCGTAGCTTGGGGGGCTGAGGCAGAGCGCTAGGGCAGCGTCGGCGAGAAGTTGGTGTGGGGAGATGGAGCTGCGCCACGGGGGGCTACGCACGAGGGAGGCGGAGAAGGGTCAACCCCCGTTGTGATCGCTATAATTGATGAGGCAAATTGACTTGTGGAACGTAAGACAGTCTGACCTGTAAGATGAGGGGAGGCGTAACAGCCAGGGCGCCTGCATGGAGAGGGCGAATCGAGACTCGGGCAGCAGCAACGCCCATACATTGAGAAACTGTTCCAGACCAAATTCCTGCGCCGATGGTGACTACAAATTCAGATAATGCAGACAACAGGCCGTAGGCCGAGGAATAAAGAAATTGTGTCGTCCGCAACTGGAGTGTGATGATGTGATCGGTCGGGGAGTGTATACAAATATGTGTGCATGTGTCTTTTAGCAGATGTATGGGTGAATGGGTGCATGCATGTTTCTTCGAAAGTTCATTGCAAGTTATCTTTTGCTACGTCCAGAGGAACATTTATTCGAAAGAGTGCAAGGCAAACGCCAGAACGTGTGTACGTGCACATGTGCGCGTGAGCGCGCGCGCGTGCGTGCGTGTATCTGTTTTAGCGGATGAGTAGGGACAGGCACAGCGTGCGTTTGTTTATGTGTGTGTGTATGTGTGCGTGTGTGTGTGTGTGTGTGTGTGTGTGTGTGTGTGTGTGTGTGTTTTAGCGGATGGGTGGGGACAGGCACAGCGTGCGTTTGTTTATGTGTGTGTGTATGTGTGCGTGTGTGTGTGTGTGTGTGTGTGTGTGTGTGTGTGTGTGTGTGTGTGTGTGTGTGTGTGTGTTTTAGCGGATGGGTGGGGACAGGCACAGCGCGTGTGTGTTTATGTGTAACACAGTGTGTGTGTGTGTGTGTGTGTGTGTGTGTGTGTGTGCGACTGTGCGTGAGTGTGTGTGTGTGTGTGTGTGTGTGTGCGTGTGTGTGTATATTGGTTTGTGTGGGTAAGAAGGAGTGCAGATCAAAGTGCAAGTGCAAGGGAGTAGTTGAGAACATGTGGCTGACCTCCCACACCATTCCGCCCCGCCCCTTATTGACACGGCAGACGGTGAAGAGCGCATCCCCCATGACAGGACGGCCCGCAATCCAGGAAGCCCTGCGGTTCAGCCCTCCTTCATCGCCACCGGCCGTTTCGCTGAACAAAGTGTACATCGACGCCTGATGCCCCTCCCTGCACGCCATCACATCACATGTCATCCCCAAAGCAGCCGAAGTCCCAAGGTTGGACACACGGTGCCTTACACTCACCAGGCATGGCTTACCTATAGCCAGTTCCCGCTGTCCCTGGAGTGCCCTCCTAGTTGCCATGCACGTAAGGGAAACGGAGGGCGGCTCAAGTGTTTAAACCCTAAAATTCAAAAAAACTTAATTGATTAAAACAGAAAAGTGGCTGTGTTGTGTGTGGAGAAGTGACTAACCTGAGGTACCGCAGACTGACTGGGGACGCCCACCTGCACACGCAGGCGCAAAGCTGAGACGAGGGGAGGGAGAATCATGCCCCGCCCCCAAAAAAATATAAATATGTATACATATACGGGCGTGTTCATTGAATGGTCTCCTGTACACATTAACATCTTGTGCATCCAACATTTCCCCTATTCTGGATTTTGTCAGGATTGGGATTAGCTTGTTTGCAATTCACAAATTTGCGAGCATCTTTACCCACAGTCAATACATCTGTGAAGTAGTCAGAAATCAGGATTCGAGAAGCACCAACACGCTTGGACCGTCACGTGACTATGCATGTATCAAGCCGTCACCGAATGACGGATCTGGGAAAACTTACAAGTCGCATTCTCTTCACCTTATCCATTTGCATACCCAACATCTTATACTTATGTGGTCAATGGATTAGAGGAGGGGGGTGTTCGAAAAGAACAAGGCCAGCAACCTTTCCGTGGTGCATGACCTCGCACGAGCTGCCCTTCAGCGCCTCAGCCACCTGTCGCGGCGACCCGACAGATACATCAGACTTCATCGCCACTCACACCTGCTTGCCGAGTGCCAGAAAGAGCCAAGCCCATGCTGTGCATGCTGAGGGTGAGACTGCATGTAAAAAGGGGGAGGGGGGGAAGCGTTGCCTGCTGAAGATGGAACCCGCGAGTGCTGAGATCCACTTCCGTCAGTGACTGCTTCGCATCCGCTGCTACCAAAGTAGCTCGTACCGTCCCCAGAGCCCCCTCCGCTGTCTTGCCTGCGTCCCCCCTGCTGCCCCCATGCTCCTGTCTGTCTGCCGCGTATCTGTCAGCATCGTGGATTGCGTCAATCGCTTCGCACACAAACACCCCCCCCCCCCACCACACACACACACACACACACACACACACACACACACACACACACACACACACGTGAAAGACAAACGCACGCACAAACATATATATGCACACACATATGAAGACAAACACACACACACACACACACACACACACACACACACACACACACACACACACAAACATGCACATGTGAAGATAAACACACGCGCAGACACATGGATATGCACACACATATTGAAATACTCACACCACTACACCCACACATACGTAAACAGCGATAAATGACAAAGATCACAAATTTACAGCAATTGCCAGCCTGCTTGCCTGCCTAATTCAGAGGATAGGAGGGCATTTGAGTGTACAGTAGTGGGCTGATCACCTAAATTGCCGTCCATCATTGGCAATCTCTACTTTGGGCCCATCACCCCCTTGACCGCAGCTTTCCTCCTCACCCAACGACCGCCAGGCCGCCGCTAACCAGGGAGCCGGGACCCCTCCCTCCCCCTTCACCTGCTCCCCCGTCTCGTCAGCGCACCACCGTCGCAGTGCTCTGCTGCCCAGTGCGGCGCTCACGGGTAGCCACCCCTGCGCGTGCTGCTCCGCCTCTCGCCGCAGGAAACGGAGCTCCCGCTCAGTCTGTCCGCCCAACCGACTACTCAGTCAGAAGTTCCTCAGCACACAGACTGCTCACATATGTTTCATGCGTTGAGAAAAAAACTCGAAGTCCCTTGGTGTTTATATGAGATATTTGTTTACCAAATAACAAATTCGCATACAATATAGGGTTTAGGGTTTTTCATCCTAAAACTTAAAATGTGGAGGGCTTGACCTTGTCACAGCAGGCCGCCTCCAGGGCTTCTCGGGCGCTGGAGAGGGCTGGTCTCGTGCTCGGGTCCTGTGACCGGGGGAGCAGGTGAGGAAAAGAGGCGATGTACTCCAGCGCCTGCTCCGACGCGGCCGCTTCCGCCGCTTTTATCTTTCGACCGTTCCCGGTGAATTCGGCGCCGGGAACGCCTGCCACCTCGGGTAGGGCCAGTCGGCACACGAAGCAGCCCGCCTCGTCGCTAAAGGCAGTAGTGAAGGAGAGCGCGAGGCGGTGCCTTTGGGCAAACTCGTTCAGGCGGCCCTTAGGGTTCGCCATCCTACGTGGAACGCCCCGACACGTGCGTTAGCCGCACAGTGATGCGCTAACCTTGGATTTTTATATTCCAACCATTTTATGTGTCGACGTAAGCAATCTGATCACCTTGACTCTTGGCGTAAAAACAGGCGCAGCACCGCCACGTGTGCGACACCTCGTCGCAGTGCTCCGTGTGTTTGACTGCGTGTCTCCAGTTATGAAAGCCTCCATATTAACTATGAAGGCGCGCGGCCACGGACAGATGTACCACCAGCCATCATCGACAGCGATGATTTATTACCTGCTTCTGCTGCGTCTTTATATCGACAAAGCCTACGAAACGTCGCCCGTGTACAAATACATGTACAATAAAATTTTATAACAGTATTTACCCCAGGGCACGTTTTGCCAAAGATGTCCACTTGCTTACAATTTGGCCAAAAGACACCCACAGACAGGGCCTGGGGGTCGATTAGCGCAGGATTATAGGGATGGGTGGGTGGGTTCGCGCGAAGCCTAGATTGGCTGAGCGCGAAAGCAGAGAGTGCCTAGGCTCGTGGCTAGCTACGGCTTATGAGACACGGGCTAGCTAGAGCTGACCGTTGGGGAAGTCGTTGGTCGTTGGCTGCGTCTAACTGCTCGGGCAAGGTGGTTGCCCTGCAGGTGAGACGCGCCGATATTAACGGTAACAGTAACCGCTAGAGTTACTGTCCCATACACATGATATTGGATATGCAAACCTCTAGATTCAAATCAATCTGACCATGATTTACCCGAGGGCACGTTTTGCCAGTAACCTAAAGCCAAAGGCCTGCACAACCAGAATTAGTGTTGCGGGGGGGACGGAGTGAGCCAGCCGAAGAACCGCCAAGCAGCAGGTGATGGGGTCATGGTTGGGTCAATATATTTGCCTTCGGTCACAGAGCTGTTCTTGGCCCAGCCACCCACAAATTTGATTACGGGGAGGGGCGCGCCGATGCAGCCGGCAGCGGACGCCGCGCCTTTCCGTAGGCTGTGCGACGTCCATTTAAAACCGGTGGGCGCGGATGAGTTGACGGTGCGGAGGGCGAGGGCTAGCCAAGCGGAGATGGTGGACGCGGCACCCCAATCAGCGGACGGTTCGGAAGGTGAGAAGCTCCAAAAGGCGAGAGGGGGTGGCTTGTTGTAGAATTTGTTGCAGAATGCCGCGCGGTGCTCCGTGTAGTAGTCGAGCAGGTCCGCGAGGACGGGGTTGGCGGCAACATGGACAGCGATGACAGGTTTGTCGCCGGCGTCGCGGCGCTGGTCTCCTTTAGATTTGCGCACGAATAGACAGATTTGTTGAGAAGGCATGTCGACAATTAGGTCGCCGGTCTGGCAGCGGGCGCCAGTTTCGGCGCGGCAGAAAAATATGTAATCGACGCACACCGCTAAAAGGCTCTGAAACGCTGCATTTGGGGAAGGGTAGCAGGGGTCCACGCGAAGGTACCGTGTAGGGCTTTGGCGGCGTGTAGGATGTCCAGGGCGACTTGTGCGGGTAGCGGGAGGCGAGCGGCGGTGGGAAGCAGGCGGTGTTGTAGCATTTCGAGGCCACGGCGGGCGTCCGCCAGGAGCTCGCCCACGGCAATAGGTTGGCGCTAGTGGTCGCGGAAGAACTTGTTAACTTCGGAGAAGTAAGGTTGAAGCGAGCCGGCAGCGACCGTTCCTAGGAGGGCTAGCCAGGCCGTGTAGCGTACCATCGTGGCTGGCGTGGCATGTAGCGTGGCGATATTTTCCTTTGCACAAAAAATATAAAACTGTATGATTGCGCTTTGGTAGCTCGCGTACGTAGAGGGCGCTAGCGAGTTGCTGAGTAGGGTGACCGCCGTAACCCCGAGCTTATCCGATCCTAGGAGGTCTTGAAAAGTTTCAGCTAGATCGGATGACCAGGGCGCTGGTGCTGTTTCACGGCGTAAGCCGTAGCGCGGAGGTCTTGTACGCAGAGGGGGGACGTCATGTACAGGCGTATTTAATCGGTCTGGGCGTAACGCCCGGCCAATCGCTCCGCGGCGAATGTAGAGCCAAGAGGGGGTGATAGCCGAAAGGCCACGATGCTCCACGCGGGAGGTCCGACCCCTTCGCGCTTGCCTAGTCTGCCGGGAAAGAACAGGTCGCGGGACGCGGGGAAGTGCACGGTCTCGGTGGCCAAGCGGGCGAACGCGTGGTACCACGTTTTGTTTCGCCAGTATAGGGCGATGACAGCAGCTACGGCTTGAGCTTGCGCTAGTTTCGCGGCGAGCGCAGGGAGGGCAGACCACGGGGGGTTGCAGTAGTTGTTCTCGCGTCTCCACGCCGCGTCGGGGAGGTGCAGGCAATCGATGTCCTCGCACATGGGGTCGCGCCAGCGGGCGTTGAAGCGTGGCAGTTGCGCGTTGAGCATAGACGCGAAACGGTCGATCGTATGTGGGCCCCACCGGCTCTGAAGGTGGTCGAAGCTTCGTGGGTTTAGCTGCCAGTCTTCGGAGTCCAGTTCGCGGCTGAGCGTGTCGGCCCTGACGTTGGCTGCCGACCGGATGTAGCGTGGGCGAATGTGGATGTCGTTGGTGTCGAGTAGGAACCACAAGCGCCGTAGTTCGGTCATCATGACGGGCGACCGGGACGTTAACTTGGTTAGGGCGGCGACCACGGTGGTGTTGTCCTCGTGGAGGAGGACTTGTCGTCCTCGGAGTTGTGGGAGAAGCGATTCGACCGCGTGTCGAACTGCGCGAAGCTCCTTCCACGTAATGTGTTGGAGGCGGTCGGGTGTGCTCCAAAAACCGCGGGCTTGGTAATTGGCGTCCTCGTTTAGGACGGCCCCCCATCCGTAGTCGCTCGAGTCGGCGTGCAAATAGGCGGTCTCGATGGCCTTGTAGATCGACCGGCCGTTGTGTTGGGTGGGCACCGTACGCCACCACTCGAGGTCGCGTCGGAGTTGGTGGGTGAGACGCACGCGTCCCCCCCAACCGGTTCGGGTAGCCAACACGTTGTGGAGCTCGCGCAAAAAGAATCGCGCGGGCGCAATGGCGAGATAGAGAAATTGCGCTTTCCCCGCGAAGGCTGCGAGTTGTCGTGTGGGTAGCCATCGTTTGTTGGACGCCGCTCGCCCGAGTAAGGACGAAGCGTGTTTTGCGAGGTGTTGCAGTTTTGCGGATGGGGCGCGAAACTCGCCGCGTTGCAAATCGACCGTGAGGCCCAAGTGGTCGCCGACTTGCGTTGGCATCCACACGCCTTTCTTGGGGTTGCGTTGTAGGCCGAGGCTGTCTAGCAGGGCTTGGACGCGCTGCCGAAGTAGTAGTGCCTCGTCGTAAGAATCTGCCAAGAAGAGGAAGTCGTCCATGTAGGGGAGGAGTCGGGTTCCTCGCCATCGCGCGTTCCGGAGGAAGCGCTTGGACGGGCGGCGTGGGCTGGTCGGTTTAGATGCGGGCGTGGGAGGTGGTGGGCGGCGTAAGTGGTTCGTAAACACTTGGGTGAGCTTGCAAAAGTAGTAAGCGGAGCCCGACCACCCCATGGGGAGGCACGCGAGGCGCCACAAGGTGCCGCGGTAGTTGACCGTGAAGTAGTCTCGGTCCTCCTCCCGGATGCCAAGGGTGTAGTACCCATCGGCGAGGTCGAGTGAGACGAAGTAGTCCCCCGGTCGAGATAGATGGCGGAGGTGCTTGAGGGTCTCGCAAGTCATGTTGAAGGTTGAGCAATAGCGGTTGAGTTCGCGAAGGTCGATGATCAAGCGCCATTGATTGCATCCGGGTTTGGGCACCAAAAACATCCGGGAAACGTAGCGGGGGTTTGTAGAGCGCTCCCATGCACCGCAAGCCTCGAAGCGTGGGAGTTCCGAGTTGAGAAACTCGAGTTGGTCGGGTGTGGCGTCTAGCATAGAGATGCCGTGGTTGAAAAGCTTGGGACGTAGGCTGTGCTTGAACTTCACGCGTACGCCGTGGCGGATCCAACTTAGGACTTGGCCGCTCGCGCCGATGCGCTCCCACTCCCGCCATTTTCGACGTACGCGATGGCGCATGAAGGAAGATGTCGGGGAGCAGGAATCGGCGCGGCGGGCCACACCATCACTTCTTGCTTGGGGGTTTAGCCGAGTCGGTCGGCTTGGGGGGGGGGGGGGGGGGGGGGGGGGGGGGGGGGGGGGGGGGGGGGCTCGTTGCAGCGGCCTTGCGTTTGTCGGCGGCGACTTTGCGGGTTCGAGCGTCGGGGCCGGTGGGCTTGTCCGGCGTGATCTTAGCGAAAGCGGCGCCGGCGGCGGCCTTGCTGGCGGCGTGTAAGCTGACCTCAAGCGTGCGGTCGACGAAAGCTTGGCGTAGCGCGTCCAATGTGCCGGAGACCGCGGTAGGACGCGGTCGGCAAAAGCGCTCGTGGGCCAATTCGGCGAACACGCGGTCCGCATCCGTGCTCGTTTGTCCGCCCTTGGTGAGGCGGAGGAAGCCCAATCGAGTACGGGCGGCCTCCTCCGTCGCTGTGTGGGTGCGATGACCCGCTCGGATGAGGGCAATCGCTGCCGCCTGCTCTATCGGTAGAGGTGGGCCGTGCGACAACGTGTCCAAAGCCTCGCCAATTGCCGCGTTGGCGCAACTGTCGAAGAAGGCATAGCACCCGATGTGTAGGTACTCGTCGTACGCAGCTTGGGTGCGTTTGTCGCTTAGGGCTCGGGCGGTGTCGTCCGTGAGAGTCCACAGACGTGGCTCCTCGACGTCGCGAGGCGGACGTTCGAGGCCGGCGGGAATGACTTCGCCGTAGTAGGTGAAGTCGACGAATTCGGCCGCGGAGGGGTCGGGTTCGTCGTCAAGCAGGTCGATAGGTGGCTAAGGGGCCGCTTTACCACCCTCCGTCGCTGTCGCGTCGGCGGGAATGGACTGCTGTTGATCAGTGGTAGCAGGAGTAGCTGTCGTCTGCTAGAGCTGGGCGAGTAAGGCAGCGTTAGCCGCCAAAAACTGCTCAGTAATCCGTTGTTCCGATGCCAAAACTGCCGTACGAATCTGTTCGGCTGTGCGTTGTTCGAGTGAGGTAGCGTGAGGGTCGGCCGCTGCGGCGGATGTAGACTGTTCAGGCTGCGTATTGGGGAACTGCGTAGCTGAACGAGCAAAAGTGTCGCGTGACGCTCGAGTGCGCATGGGACGAAAAGGTAAAACTGACACCCTGCTCGACTACTAGAGTCGAGACTGCATTCGCGCGAAGCCTAGATTGGCTGAGCGCGAAAGCAGAGAGTGCCTAGGCTCGTGGCTAGCTACGGCTTATAAGGCACGGGCTAGCTAGAGCTGACCGTTGGGGAAGTTGTTGGTCGTTGGTTGCGTCTAACTGCTCGGGCAAGGTGGTTGCCCTGCAGGTGAGACGCGCCGATATTAACGGTGACAGTAACCGCTAGAGTTAATGTCCCGTACACATGATATTGGATATGCAAACCTCTAGATTCAAATCAATCTGACCATAAAAAGATCCAAAGTACTACTAAAGTACTACTGCACCACACACCGGGGATGGGTCGGTAGCTCGAATGAGCAACGCCGATCGTCTTCGCTCTGGGCCTGGCCTCCCATCGAGCGCAAGTCTGGTGGACAGGGCCGCTGAACAGCG
Organism: Tetraselmis chui; assembly: GCA_026401115.1. Lineage (NCBI taxonomy): Eukaryota > Viridiplantae > Chlorophyta > Chlorodendrophyceae > Chlorodendrales > Chlorodendraceae > Tetraselmis > Tetraselmis chui. The sequence continues at coordinate 87,496 of JAPMLY010001027.1, forward strand.
TGTACCATTCACCTCTCCCCACCCGAGCCTAGCTCACAATGGTCAGTGGATCCGTAGCGACACCAGACGGTACACACTCAAAGGCGCAGCTTCCAGGGATTTGAATTTCATCCCCCCGACAGCTATCGCGCCATCCACTTCGAATACCACACATGTACCCGTCAAAGTACTACGAAAGAACAATAACAACCATCGCTTACAAAAAGATCCCCCCCAGGGGAGCGGCGCGCCACACCGCGCCCCTCCGAGCGTCCGGACGTTCCCGTCCGCCGCCAACATCCAACAAACCCAGGTCCCACCGGGCCTGGTCGCGTGCAGCCAACACGCGCACTACACTCAAAAACCTACTCGAAAAGCCACAATCAACCCCACTACTTCTCTCACACACTCGAAATCCAACTCGAACGAAACGTCCTCGACCCCTACCCCCCCCCACTCACAGACAGATGCTTATGCCACTGCGGGATCGGCCCGTGAATGCGCCCGCCGCGGACCCCTACTACCCCCGGAGCTATCCAGCGGGACATCCGCTCGCTCTACTCAACCCTGCGCCCCAACCACCCCCATCCACCCAAGACTTGGACACGGCTTCGGAATACTCACCAATCAGAGGACTCCAGACGCCTCTGGTCCTCGCCGCTCCTAGGTCAACCACTGTCCTGGGACGGGCCGCTGACTCTACAACCCACACGGAAGACCCGTACCGATGCGATCGTCCCACTCTGTCCCACAGTAAGGCCCAGTCTAGCACCCCCCGCCCCCTCCCGCTAGCCTACGCTGCTACTCTCGTTAACAACGCACCTAAATCGATACCCTCCCCTCACCTTGGTGCTTCCTAGCCACAGTGTTGTAAAGCTCGACCAAAAATGCCACATCATGCGACTCGAGAATCGTTTTCTGTAAACCAAATAAAACAATATTCTACAGGCCTGATTCCTACCTCTGCACTAACCTCTGCCATGATCAGCACTCATCGCCACCCCCCTCCCCCTCATGCTACTCTCCTACCCCGTAAATGTACTAGTCTCCCCGCAGCTGCACGTACCGCCTGGCCTGTCGCGCCGGCCCTTGCCCTATACGCTCCCTCTCGCCCGGACTTACCGCTTGCCGACCGTCACCCCCCGTCCCACAGTAAGGACATGCCTTGGCCCCAGCGTCCCCTCCCGCTAACCTACGCTGATCCTGTCGTTAACATCGCACTAAAATCGACACCTCTCCCTCACCTTAATGCTCCCGTGACACAGTGCTTCAAAAGTCGACCAGTAGAGCAATATCATGCAACTAGAGTCGAGACATGGCATGGGGGTCGATTAGCGTAGGATTATAGGGATGGGTGGGTGGGTTCGCGCGAAGCCTAGATTGGCTGAGCGCGAAAGCAGAGAGTGCCTAGGCTCGTGGCTAGCTACGGCTTATGAGGCACGGGCTAGCTAGAGCTGACCGTTGGGGAAGTCGTTGGTCGTTGGCTGCTCGGGCAAGGTGGTTGCCCAGCAGGTGAGACGCGCCGATATTAACGGTAACAGTAACCGCTAGAGTTACTGTCCCGTACACATGATATTGGATATGCAAACCTCTAGATTCAAATCAATCTGACCATGATTTACCCGAGGACACGTTTTGCCAAAGATGCTAGCTTGCTTACAATTTGGCCAAAAGACCACCACAGGCCTGGCCTGTGGGGAAGATTAGCGCTAATTATGGGTAGGGTGGGTGGGTTGCGCGAGCCAGATGGGCGAGCGCAAAGCAGAGAGTGCCAATGCTCGGGGGTTGCATCGGCTTAAGGGGCTGCCGCTAGCTAGTGCTGCTGGGGGTAGGACATGGGGCGTTGCGCTAGGCGTTTCCTCAGTCCTCGAGGGTTACCTCGAGGACAGGGTGAGACGCGCCGCTTTTACAGTAACGCTTTTACCGTTCAGGTTTGCGTTCTGTCACATATGTAAGTAAGTTTTGCAAACCTCTAGATTTAAAACAATCTGACTATTTACCCGAGGGCACGTTTTGCCTGTATATAAAAACCAAAGGTTTGCGCAGCCTAGTCTTCATGAAGCGGGTTGGCGGGGACGAGCCAGCCGAAGTACTGCCACGCTGCTGGAGATGGGGTCATGGTAGGGTCGATGTATTTCCCTTCTGTGACAGAGTTGTTCTTGGCCCAACCACCCATGTATTTGACGACGTGGAGTGGGGTCCCGATGCAACTAGCGGCGGAGGCGGCACCTTTACGTAGGCTGTGCGATGTCCATTTAAATCCACGTGGAGGTGTGGCGCCGACGGCGTCGCATGCGTCGAGGAGCCAGGCGGAGAGTGTCGCAGCTGCTTGCCAGTCGCCGGAGTTTTCGTAAGGTACGAAGCTCCACAGTGCGGCGGGGGGGGGGGGGGGGGGGGGGGGGGGGGGCTGTTGTAGAATTCATTGCAGTAGGCGGTCCGTTGTGTGCAATAATATTCTAGTAAATCTGCCAGCACCGGATTGGCAGTAGTCGGGATAGCGAGGATAGGCTTGTCGGCTGCGCTGCGCCTCTGATCGCCCTTAGCTTTGGGGATGAAAGGCCAAATTTTCTGGGATGGGCGGTCGACGACGAGGTCTCGTGTTAAACACCTAACACCTGATTCAGCTCCGCAGAAAAAACGCATAGTTTGTGCAGACTTCCAGTAGCGCGCGAAATTGCGCGATGAGGTGCCGTGAAGTAGGTGCCCACATTATGTGTTTACGTAGGTCGGCGGCGGCTGAGAGTAGCGAGAGCGCTAGAGGGGCTGGTAACGGGAGGCGCGAGTCCGCTGCCTGTAGACGCTGTTGTTGCATCTCGAGTCCGCGTCGAGCGTCGGCCAAAAGTTCCCCGACCGCGATTGGCTGCTGCTGGTGGTCGCGGAAAAACTTGTTAATGGCCGAGTAATACTGTTCTAGCGACGCAGCGGCGACGGTACCTTGCAGTCCCAACCAGGTTGTGTAGCGAACGACAGACTGTGTAGTAGCATGTAGCGGATGGATGTCCTCCTCGTGGCAGAAAGCGGCAAATTGACGCATGCCGCTGTCGTAGTTGGCGTACGTAGTCGGGGCTAGGGAGCTGCTCAGCAGGTGTAGCGCAGTGGTACCGATATGGTCGGTACCCAAAAGGTTGCGCAGTCGGTCGGTCATAGTAGTCGTCCACGGGGCTTGTGCGTCCGGTTCTCGTAACGTGTAGCGGACATGCCGCGAGGGCCTGTGTGACCGAGTGGCCATGGCGCGTAGCTCCGTGAGGCTTGCGTTGGCCGTGCGTAGTGTCCGTCCTATTGCGCCTCGGCGGGTGTGTAGCCATGCCGGCGTGGCAGTCGAAAGGCCACGATGCTCCATCCTGGCCGTCCGACCCCCTCGCGCGAGCCTAGCCGACCGGGGAAGAATAGGTCGCGCGAGGGGGGGTAGTGGATGGTCTCGGTGGCCAAGTCGTGGAAGTCATGGAACCACGGTTTGTGGGGCCAGTACGGTGCGATGACTGTAGCAGCTGCTCATGATTGGTTAGTTTCGCACAGAGGGCGGGTAGAGCTGACCACGGCGGGTTGCAGTAGTTTGTCTCGTATTGCCACGCGGCGTCCGGTAGGTGTAGACAGTCGACGTCCTCGCGTTGTGGGTCGCGCCATCGGGCGTTGAAACGCGGGAGCTGCGCGTTTTCCATCGACGCGAACCGGTCGATAGAGTGTGGGCCCCACGATGTCTGTAGGCAGGCGAATATCCGGGGGTTCAGCTGCCAGTCGTCGCGGTCGAGCTCTCGGCTTAGGCTGTCGGCCGAGATGTTTGCTGCCGAGCGGATGTAGCGGGGTCGGATGCTGATGTCGTTGACGTCTAGGAGGTGCCAGAGTCGGCGTGATTCGGTCATCATGACCGGAGAGCGCGTTGTCAGTTTGGAGAGCGTAGCCACGACGGCTGTGTTGTCCTCGTGGAGTAAGACGTGTCGTCCTCGGAGTTGCGGTAAAAAGGACTCGATCGCGAGGCGAACGGCGCGGAGCTCCTTCCAAGTGATGTGTTGCTGGCGGTCGTCGTTGTACCAAAAACTGCGGGCTTGGTAGGCAGGGTTGTCGCTCAGGACGGCTCCACACCCGTAACCACTTGAGTCGGCGTGGAGGTACGCGGTCTCGATGGGTTTGTAGATTGAGCGGCCATTGTGTTGGTCGGGCACCGTGCGCCACCACTCGAGGTCGCGGCGTAATTGGTGTGTCATCCGGACACGTCCGCCACATCCCTTTCGCGTAGCCAACACGAAGTGTAGTTCTCGTAGAAAGAAGCGGGCTGGTGCGATGGCGAGGTAGAGGAACTGGGCCTTGCCATCGAATGCCGCGAGTTGTCTGGCGGGCAGCCACCGAGCGGAGGTAGATGCGCGGCCGAGTAACGTTGAAGCTTGCTTCGCGAGGGCATGTAGCTTGTCGGTAGGGGCTCGAAATTCGCCTTTCAGGAGGTCGACTGTAATGCCCAGGTGTGTGCCCACTTGGGTGGGCTGCCACAAGCTTTTGTCGGGGTTGCGCTGGAGGCCTAGCCGGTGGAGCAGGGTCTCGATGCGGTCGCGTAGCAGTAGAGCTGCGTCGTACGAGCTGGCCATGAACATGAAGTCGTCCATGTAGGGTAGCAATCGTATTCCGCGCCAGCGGACGTTGCGAAGGAAACGTCGTGACGGTTTGTATGGCGGAGCGGAGTTGGCGGTCATCGGGGTAGGCGCCCGTTGCAGGTAGTTCGTCAACGTTTGAGTCAGCTTGCAAAAATAGTAAGCCGACCCGGACCAGCCCATCGGGAGGCATGCGAGGCGCCACAGCTCGCCGCGGTAGTTGACCGTAAAAAAATCTCGGTCCTCTTCTCTGATGCCTAGCGTGTAGTAGCCGTCTGCTAGGTCGAGGGAGACGAAGTAGTCGCCCGGGCGGGACAGGTGGCGCAAGTGCTTGAGGATGTGGGGGAAGTGGGGGGAAGCGGCGAGGGGGAGGGCTGTTGAGTGGGATGTTGGAGGGTGTGAGCGGGGGGAGAGGGCTGGGGAGCGGCGTAGCTGGTGTGGGAGGGGGCGGGGTTGAGGGGGAGGAGGGGGGAGGAGGAGGAGTCCATGGGGTCGGTGGAGTTCTCCGTGATGGTTGGGAGGGGGGCGGATGGGGTTTTGGTGTGGGGGATGGGGGGAGGGGCGGGGGAGGAGTGTGGGGGGGTGACGTGGTGAGGGGGGGGAGTGGGTCGAGCGGAGTGGGGGGGGTGGTAGGAGTTCGATTGGGTGGGGGTGGGGGCATGTGTGGAGGAGGAGAGCTGAATTTCTGGGAGGGAAGTGAGGTCGAGGGGGGCGTCGTCATCGGCGTCTATCATGGAGATGTCGGTTGTCTCGGCTTGCCAACGGCTGGAGACGTCAATGGAGTGGAGGTGGTGAGCCCGCTGGAGGAGGTCGTTGAACTCCGCGCAATAGCTGTTTAGCTCTCGGAGGTCGACGATAAGGCGCCATTTGTTGACACCGGGTTTTGGGACGAGGAACATGCGGGAGACGTAGCGGGTGTTGGAGGCGCGCTCCCAGGCTCCGCAGGCTTCGAAGCGTGGGATCTCTGTAGCTAGGAAGTCGAGTTGAGGCTGTGTGGCGTCCTTCATGGAGATTCCGTGGTTGAAAGGTCGAGGACGTAGGCCGTTATTGAACCTGACCCGCACGCCATGGCGGATCCAGTTCACGACTTGACCGCTCGCGCCGATATGCTCCCACTCCCGCCATCTTAGCCGCACGCGGTGACGCATGTAGTTGGATGACGGGGAGCAAGAATCGGCGCGGCGGGCCACACCATCATTTCTTCGTTGTGGGTTTCCCCCCGTCGCCAGGTTTAGTTCCGGCCGCCGCTGCCGCTGCTGCTGCTGCTGCGGTCTTGCGCTTGTCGGCGGCTGCCTTCTTAGCCTTGGCGCCTTGTCCGGGTGGCTTGTCCGGCGTGACTCTCGCGAACGCTGCTCCAGCAGCTGCTTTGCTGGCGGCATGCAGGCTGACTTCGAGGGTCCGATCGACGAACGCTTGGCGTAGCTCGTCCAGTGCGCTTGAGACCGCGGTAGGGCGTGGGCGGCAGCAACGTTCGTGCGCGAGCTTGGCGAACACGCGGTCCGTATCCGAGCTCGTTTGTCCGCCCTTGGTTAGGCGGAGGAAGCCCAGTCGAGTACGGGCGGCCTCCTCCGTCACTGTGTGGGTGCGATGACCCGCTCGGATGAGGGCAACGGCCGCCGCCTGCTCCGCCGGTAAAGGCGGTCCGGTTGACAGCGTGTCCAAAGCCTCGCTGATTGCCGCGTTGGCGCAGCTGTCGAAGAAGGCATAGCATCCGATGTGGAGGTACTCGTCCTACCCCGCTTGGGATTTCCGGTCGTTGAGGAAGCGGGCGGTGTCGTCCGTTAGCGTCCACAGACGAGGCTCGTCGATGTCGCGAGGGGGTCGCTCCAAACCGGCCGGAATGATTTTACCGTAGGAGGCAAAATCGACGAACTCGGGCTCGTGGAGCTCGGGGTCGTCGTTCAGCGGGTCGATAGGCTGTTCAGGGGCTGCCTTACCACCCTCAGTCGCAATGGTCGCGTCAGGGGGAATGGACTGCTGTTGATTCGGATGCACGGCTTGGCATGTTAAACGTTCGAGCTGGGCTAGTAAGGCCGTGTTAGACGCCTGAATCTGCTCAGCTAATCGGAGTTCGAGGGCCGAAACCGCGCTTTGAATCTGTTCGGAAGCATGCTATTCGATTTCAGAGGGGAGAGGGTCGACTCCGGGGGCGGAGGACGACGGCTCAGGCTGCATGATGTTAGACGGCGACTTAGAACGGGGGGAAGTGTCTCGTGACGCTCGAGTGCGCATGAGGCGATGTAAAACTGACACCCTGCTCGACTACGAGAGTCGAGACTGCAATTGCGCGAGCCAGATGGGCGAGCGCAAAGCAGAGAGTGCCAGTGCTCGGGGGTTGCATCGGCTTAAGGGGCTGCCGCTAGCTAGTGCTGCTGGGGGCAGGACATGGGGCATTGCGCTAGGCGTTTCCTCAGTCCTCGAGGGTTACCTCGAGGACTGGGTGAGACGCGCCGCTTTTACAGTAACGCTTTTACCGTTCAGGTTTGCGTTCTGTCACATATGTAAGTAAGTTTTGCAAACCTCTAGATTTAAAACAATCTGACTATATATCGCTTATATGGATATCATTTATTTATCGGCACAAATACACTTCCAAACAAAAAGTCTGAACATATGTAGTAATTCATTATGCAGTGCTTCTACTACACAGACGCTAGTCGAGTTGTGGAACCACCAAAAGAAAATGTGGGGCCGGTGGTTAGATCTCGCTTCGGCTTGGGCGCCTTATATATATCATACCGCATACTACGATGATGCGATCACGTTGTATAGCATCGCTCAGTCGTCCGAAACCCCCACATCAACGGCCTTGGGCTTATGGAGATGCTACCCCCGAAACGTCCGACAATGACTCGATATCGCGCCGGTTGCGTCGCCAAGGCCCAATCGAAAAGCGGGCACGTTGTTACGTCCCTTGATAACATTCCCCATGTGCACTATCCCGAATCTTCCACTTACGCCTATCCGAAGTTGCAAGACGACATCGGCGTGCGCGTGAACTTGCTTCGCCTTGCCCTCGTAACTCCCACATCTTCTACCCATACATTCCCGGGCGGAGTTTTACATCAAGTCCAAGCCACAATAGTGCCCTTGCATTTTGCTTATGACCAATCTACAACGAAGCGCTTAAACGATCTCCGTGAAAGAATCCCGGAGCACACCGACACCGTGTTCAACGTCGAGGATTGTGTCACCTCCGAATTGCCACCACTACGTACCCTCTCCGCTTTTTGCTCCCCGCTGCTCGTGCGTATTGACAACTTGATCTCAAGGTATGCGTATTGCCTTCACTCGTGTTGAAAAGTGTTGATTAGCCGGATGAGGCGTAGGCAACCGCATTTGCGGACCCCTATGCGCGATAGGCGGTGACTCTTCGGTCTTGACAACTCACTATTGGTAGGTAATGCTTCTTGCTGAAATCCTTTGCGAAGTCGCGGCGCATCAATGGATAGGGTCAATGTACTCACATACTGTCCTACTAGGTTAGTGTAGCTCCCCAACAACAACAACCGCCAGCCTCCTTGCGGACGTAGGTGTGGCAGTTTGCTTTAGAGCGTATTGCGTAACAGTTGATTTCAACTAATGCCGAAAGAATGCGCGAGAGCGTAACTGTTTTTCAAAGTAGTTGAATATAGTTAAAGAAAATAAAAATGGAGAGGGTATGTAGTAACCCTTATTAGGTGGAAGTTGCCATTCTCGTTCCAAATTCCCCCGATGGATTGCGCATAGTTGGTTCCGCGACCGGAGGAAGCGAGTACCTCGAAATTAGTTGTATGGAAGTTGCCATTAAAGTAAGATTATATACGAATTACATGGCACCCGTACTATGATAGCCCGGTGGCCGCCACTACATGTACTAGTACCCGATGCCGCCCGCGTCGCATACGGCTAGCATCCGGCAGTACAACACTTGTTGCCCGCCACATGCGTCTCCATTGTATCGCAGCATCAACGCTAGCAACGATAATGGCCTTGCTTCGTTAATTATTAGTCAAAGCGAGCGTAAGTGCGTTAAAAAGAGTCGCAAAGCCACGGACGGGTTCCTCAGGGTCGGTAATAACAACGGCGGCATCTCTTGAAAATATTGTCAAACGAACATAATACCACACGGGTCGAGCGAGATAATAACGCCGCACTAGCCCTTCGTATCGATGTGAGCGGCGTAAAACCTGGGAGCGCTAGCGACTATATGTTGGGATGGTGGGGTGCTTATTCAAAGGTGGTGACGACGCACGAGGTGGTGTGAGCGGGCCGCGCTAGCTGCTAATCAAGATGGGGCGGAAGTCGCGCGCCGATAGCATGTCTGCGTTAAGGCTAGGGATCGATGGTATCGCCGATACTTTATAAGAGTATTTCGCTAAGATTTCGGGTATATATCGCATTCGGGGTCTCCAAAAACACCACGAATTACGTTGATATAGTCTGGATGATGTCATCGACCCCTAGCCTTATAATAAGCATGACAATAGCTTCCTCAAAGCTCACCTTGACTTTTGATGAACTCGTGCTCCCACTCTCTTCCTACTTCCTGGTTTTGAATAAAAAGAGAATGGCAACTTTAGGGAGAGCTCCAACTATCAACAACGTCCGACGGTCCGAGTGTATTTCTGAGTGTCCGTACGATCTCGTATACCGGTAGGAGTTTGATAAAAGAATAGCATGGGTGCATCGGACTCTCGTTCATTGCGTTCTGGCAGTTATGTCCGCATGCAACATTTCATTCGCCGATCTACTTATTTTCCCCTTCGGCGGTTTCTGGGACATGTGCATCGTCTTTCTACTCCTCTTCATGATATTGAAGTTGAAATTGAAATTGATATTGACTTTCAACAACAAATCAAATTGTTGACGGCCTGTTTTATAACAACCATCACTTGCGCAGCCATTAAGGACACTTAAGAGCAAAAAATGGGCCGGGGACTCTTCGACCGGGTACACCTATCGGAAAACCTATATGCAATGTGTGCCGACGTTCCTTGGATATTAAAAGCTGTAAGCAACCGCAGTAATTGCCACAGTCCCCCCGCCTAAGCATCAATGGCACAAGCATTTTTGCAATCAAGAAGAAACATATCTTTAAATAAATCCATTTGTCAAGAAATAGAAAATAAAACTGCTACTCGATGACCTCGACGATGCATGGCCTGCTCCCACTGAACCGGGGTGCCGATCGGCGTTCGAGAGGGACGACGGGCCAGCCTAATCTAGCTAACACGTGAATTCGGTCGTGCCGAAGATAGGAGGGGAAAGGTTGGCGAAAAACAACTCCTCACTTAGTCGCTTGTTGACCCCGCCTTCGCAACTCGTAAACCCCGCCCCAAGGCCATTGCCGCTTCTCCCAGCTCGATGGTCCTCCTTGTCAAGGTCCCACGTCACCTCGAGGGCAAGTGTGGGGGACCGAGACACACATATAGAGTGGAAAGCCAGCGCTCATACCTCCGCGCTTGTCTGTTTCCCCCCTCATTTCCCCGACTTTTTCACACTTGTACCCAAGTACATGTCTTGCAGTCCGCCGAGCCCCCGTACCCTCCCCCCTCCGATCGCGCGTCCACCGAGCATGCTTGTTTCGCGTGTGTGCCTCCACCCTAACCCGGGCCAACACTCTTTGGCATTAGGTATGCGTAGCGGTAGTGGGTGTCGAAGAGAGGGAGGGCAGGTCACCGTGGCCGGATCCAATGGGCCACGGGGCACGGACATTTTCAAAAACCCATCGTGCGAGGCCTTCCGGCGGCAGCGGACCCCGAGGGTCGTCGCCGCCAGATCGTGTCGCTCTCCCCGTCGCGACCATCGTTCTTGCCGCTTAGGCGTACTCCTCCCCCTGGAGGTATAGCTGGTATAGCTTGGCGACGTAGTCGGTAGCTAGTGAGCGCCCTACCACGGTGTTGCTTCCCAAAGGGTTGGCTTGGATCCGGCGTAGTAAATACGCCCGTACCCTCTCCGCACCCCCCCCCCCCCCCCCTCCCCAAGTGCAATTGGCCCACCTGTATCATTCGTACGTAGGACGGTAATTACCCATGTATCCATGCATGCATGAGAACTAAGGGAGATCCGTGGAGTAGGGCAAGGCTGAAATCTTTACGCCGATTACAGACATTATTTGATTTCCAAAAACTTCCTCCGTACATGGCTTCCCAGTGGCGGTTGATCCTCAGGATCGCCGCCTCCATACCGAGCCACGTCTCCGCATGCGAATGTCCTCATGCCTGCGTCACGTCTAGCCCCGTCCGGGGAGAGGCCCGATAGTCGCATGGTTCGGCAACGACTTGCGACCGCTTGGTCAACGTGTCCGCCATCATTTGGTCAATAGATAAGTCCATGAGACGGACTGTGCCCTTCCTTACATGATCTTTGACGAATCGAAACTTCAATTCGATGTGTTTGGTCTTCTCGCTCACCATTGCATTTTGAGAATATGCGATGGTGCTCTAGTTGCCGTCCCATATGGTGGTGGTCTCGGTGACTGGCTCGTGTAGGATTTCGCCGATGAGTTGCCGGAGGTGGATAACTTCCCGCGTTGCATCGGCTGCAGAATAGTATCAAGCCTCGCAGGTGGATAGCGCCACGCATGACAATAGTCGGCTGCGTAGCTGATAGCACCCGCGCTAAGTGTACTCACGTACCCTGATCGTGACTTGCGTTGTGTGGGGTTATTACGCCCCAATTTGCATCTCCACAGCCCGATAGCTGGATAGACTGAGCATTTCCCCCCCCCCACCAACTTGAGGTGCATGCTGATGGTGCCTTTGAGGTATCACAGCACCTTCTTTATGTCATATGAGTGTTGAACTGAGGGGTATTCTTCTGCAAAGCCAATAATTCTTAGGGCAGTGGCGATGTATGGGCGGGAGCATATGGCGGCGTACTGAAGGTTGTCGAGCAAACTCGGGTAGACATCGAGCGCAAGACCAATGAATAGGGTAAGCGCGAAAGACGCGATGCCGGACACGAAGCCATGGCCCATAGGCAGGGTGGACGGGGACCAGTCGGTCATGCTATACTTGTCGAGTATGTCGGTGATGTACTGGGACATGTCGACGAAGTCCGTTCTCGCGACGCCAACCTGTGTGATGTGAATGCCGAATAAAATTTTTGAGGTCACCGAGATCTTTAATTTTGAATCGCTGACCCATGGCACGCTTGAACTCCACAACCCATTGGGTGTTGTTGCATGCGCGTGGGAGGTCATCGACATAGAGGCCGATCATGGCGAAAATACCGTTCGGCCAACATTTGTAGATGTATGGCTCGGGCATTTGTTGAGTCCATCTGAATGACACTAGCAAGTCGCGCAGAAGTTCATTGAACTTTCGTGGCATTTTTTTAAAGCCGTAGAGGGACCGTTTGAAGGTGATAAGGTGACAGACTTTGGAGGCTCCATCGCTGAAGCCTAGGGTTTATATGATATCGACATCCTAGGGTCGGTATCGATGCCCATGAGGCATAGCTCGAGGTCCATCGCGGCGCTAATTTCGAGCATAACGCGGATGCCGGCCATGCGGTTGACGGGCGAGAAGGTCTTAGTGTCGTCGATACCATACCGTTGGCTGCAGCCCTTGGCAGAAAATCGTGCTTTGAAGCGTTTGACTTGGCCGAGGTGGTCCGTTTTGATTTTATAGACCCACATGTTGTTGACCATGCGGCGGCATGTGGGCATGTCGATGAGGGTGCATGTGCCGTTGTCAAGCCGGGAGTCGACTTCTTGCTGCATGGAGGCGGTCCATTCATAGGTGTGAGGACCAGGGAGGGCATCAACATACGACGATGGCTCAACGCAGCCTTTGGTTGACATTGAAATGAAATTGAAATTGTTTACAACAATACCGAAAGTAACTAATTGCTGTCTCCGGGCCCTCCATGCTTTACCACGCATGTCTTGTTTAGCGGGGTTTAGACCGTGAACCACTGATTCCGACCTCTCCAATGGCAGTAGCGACATCGTCTAAAACATACACGTAAACGTGTATTTGTCATTTTCTGATTTTGCAGCATGTATTTGTGCATACAATATGAAATATAAATGTCGTACTATTCTCCACGCTGCGCGGTATGCTCCAACCGCGGCGAGGACGCTTATCAACTAGGCTCGTCAGCTAGTGCTTGTCGAGTAGGATCTGCCTGACATGTGCTCGTGTGCGACTCCGGTCGATGCGGAGCGGGGAGAAAAATATAGGCAACAAACCCCCTCGCTTAGGTCGTCGTCGGTCCCTTCTTGATCCTAGCACATCCCCCGCCGAGATAGTCGTTGCTCCTCCCGTCGCAGCGCGCCGCCTAGCCTAGTCTTCCCTCCTCCTTCGGGGGCTGGGAAGAAGAAATACCTAAGCCTCATACGGTGTCCGCCTGGCTCTCTTGCCTCCGCTGCCTTCATATTCTCGATCTCCTCACCGAAAGCAATGGCGATGTATGTCGTCTCTTCAGCAGTCGGCAAGCCTAGGATGCCAACGCTTCCCTCCAGATTACGCTCACGTGTGATGCCCCCATTACTACGCTCCTTGATGGCACGGTTATCCCGATTCAGACTCAAGGTCGTCTTCTCTCCCTCCCCTCCCATATTCTTCACCCCACTCCGCGGAACCATTCCCCCCTCCCCTCCCCTTCCTCATCGCTCGCAGCCCCGCCTGCCCCTAATGCGCAGCAATTGTGGCATGCTCGCCTTAGCCATCTCATTGGGCGCGGCATTACTGCCCTTGTTCGCGACGGCATCACAGACCTTCCCATTCAACCATGTGATCTCCCCTTATGTCGGGCATGTGCCACGATCAAGTCCACAATCACACCGCGCCCTCGAGGACTCCACCCCAAACCCACTGAATCGTTTGTATGCTCTGGCTGGGATTTCTGGCAGAATAAGACCACATCGTTACAAGGCAATGCCTACTCATGTGGGGCCATCGACTATGCTTCCTCTATCGTTGCCTTCTACTTCTACCGCTCTCGGAGCTCCGCCGCTGCATGGTTCCGTGCTTACCGCACCATGGCCTCCTCCCTTGGCTTCCGCCTCCAGTCCGTCCGTCTTGATAATGACACCGCCTTCCGCAGCCACGACTTTATCGCCGCATGTGATGAGTCTTCTACAACTTGTGAGTACGATGCTCCCTAGAGTCAGCTCAAGAATGGGTTGATTGAAAGAACGCGGTACACCCTCTCCACATGGGCCCGGTGCATGCTTGACTACGCATGCCTAGGCTCAGACTTCGGGGAATTTGCTATGGCTGTCGCGGTCCACCTCCACAATCGCACCTTTCGTCGAGGAGTCAATGATATTCCTCACCGGCGCAACACATGACCTCTCTTACTTGCGCACCTTCGGCTGCCCAGCCTTTGTGCATGTCCCTCGTGCGACTCGTCCGAAGACTGCTCCCTCTGCACGTGAAGGCATCTTCGTTGGTTATTCCCATGCTTGGCTTGTGTGGATGCCAGACACACGCGTCGTCCTCGCCAACCGCAGCGTCGCCTTCCATGAGGCAGATCGTCTTGGTCGTTTTGACCCTTCCATTCTTGATGAGTGGCCAATATCCACTCATGCATTAGGTGGTTCATGTTAAACCGTGCACACACGATCAGTAAGGAAGATAACTAACGCACACGTAGTTACAATCACAGTCACGCAAAGGGACAATCACAGAGACAACCAACCCGAGGCGTGGTGTCGGGACAACAGAAGTGTGAGAGTTGTAGCCTAGCGACAGCTATGTACCGAATCAAAGAGGTTATCGGTATGTCCGATCTAGACATGCAATTAAAAATTTGAAATTGTTCACAACATGTGCCGGCAAACTAGACCGACTGCTGTCTCACGGGCCACTCTACTTCGCCATACATGACTTATTAGCAAGTTGGGCCCGGGTCTCTCCGACCAGGTACATTTCTTATCGACACACCTATCCGCAATGTGTGTCGACGTTCCTCGGGAGTTATAAAACTGTAAGCAACCGCAGTAATTGCCACAATCCCCCCGCCTAAGCAGTAACAACGTAATAATTTTGTAGTAAAGAAAAACAGATCTAAAAGTAAATCCACTTGTCGAGAAATGCAAAACTAAACTGCTGCTTGACCTTCACGATGCACGGCCCGCTCCCGCCGAACCGGGGTGTCGACCGGCCTAGGCCGGTCGGCGTTCGGGAGGGACGACGGGCCAGCCTAATCTAGCTCCCGCGTGACTTCGGTCTTGCCGAAGGTAGGAGGGGAAAGGCTGGCAAAAAAAACCTCCTCGCGCGGTCGCTCGTCGATCCCGCCGCTCCATCCCGTAAACCCGCCCCAAGGTCTTGCCGCGTCCACCGACGCGGCGGGCCTCCTTGTCGAGGTCCCCCATCACCTCGAGGGCAGGTGGGGGGGGCCGAGACACATAGACATAGAAAAAACTAGCGCTCCTGCCTCCGCGCCTGAATTTTCCCCGCTCATTTCCCCGGTTTTTTCTCTGTCTGGTACCCGGGTACCTGTCGGTTTTCCGGCATGTGGCCGTACCCTCCCCCCTCCGATCGCGCGTCCACCGAGCAGCCTCTTCTTGAGCGGGGGCCTCCGCGCTCACCCGGGCCCACGCTCATGGAATCCTAGGATTATGAAGGTCTGTCGGGGTAGTGGGTGTCGAAGAGGGGGGGGGGGGCAGGTCACCGTAGCCGGATCCGGCGGGCCGCGGGCGCCCGGAATTAAACAAAACCCTCCGTGCCGGGTTTTCCAGCGGCGCCGACCCAAAGGGTCGTCGCCGCCAGATCGTGTCGCTCCTCCCGTCGCGACCGTCCTCCTTGCCGTCCGAGCTAACTCCGCCCCCCGGGAGATGACGCTGGACGACGTAGCGGCTCGCTAGTGAGCGCCCTACCTTGGTGCTGCTCCCCAACTAGCTCGACGCCGGGTACGGACATTGTTTTTTAGTATCCGAAAAAAGCCCTCCGTAGAGGGCTTTCCGGCGGTGGCTGATCATGAGGATCGCCGCCGCCTCATATAGCCGCTCCTCCGTCTGCGACTAGCCACCGGCCTGTGCCATGTCTTGCCTCACCCCTCGGCAAGGTTCGACCGGCACAAGGCTGGTCGACGGCTAGCGAGCGCCCTTTCCTGGCGATGCTTCCCGGCTGGCCACCACCAGCTCCAACACCCGCCTCCCACCGCTGATCCGGCCGTACCCTCCTCGCCATCAAACGCTGCCGTAGTACAGGCCCCACCCCTCAAAGTAAGGCTGTATTTAGGAGTTTATGTACGCGAAAAAATATATCGGACGGGCCGAGCGGGAGATCTTGGCGCCGGTATTGCACAGAATTGTTTTTTCAAAAGCCCTCTGTACATGGCTTTCCCGAAAGCTGTTAATCCCGCGGATCGAGATGTCGGCCCTCTTAGCCCCCTACCGTGCCAAGCCTGGCACGGCTACGGGGTTTCCAGCGCCCACCACAGGTAGGTGAGAGGAAGCCGACGGGCCTGCGAGCGCACCCTCCTCCGGGGCCGCCGCCGCTGCGCCGCCGGCGGGCGCCAGACATGTAATAATCATATCTAGACTAGCTTACAATAGCTATCTGCAACTAATAACTAGAAGGTATTACTTTCAACACTCCCCATGAAGGTAGCTACGGGATGAAGCGTTGCATTGGGTCTTGTCCTCCAAGGATTGCACTTCGATGTCTTGTCAGTGCAGATCATGGGAGGGGCTTGGTGAACACCATTTGGTAAGTGGGGAGGTACCTCAACTTGATGGTTCCCTGCTCCTATTGAACCATGCAAACACGGTTAGTGTGGAAGATAACTTACGCAAACGTAGTTACAGTCACAGTCCCGCAAACGGAATAGTTACGGCGACAACCACTCTACAAGCGTGGTGTCGGGACAACAGAAGTGAGAGAGCTGTAGCCTAGCGACAGCTCTGTACCGAGTCAAACAGTTTATCGGTATGTCCGATCTAGACATGTACTAATCATATCTAGAGTAGCTTACAGTAGCTATCTGCAACTAATACGTATACGGTATTACTTACAACACTCCCCCTGAAGGTAGCTACGGGATGAAGCGTTGCATTGGGTCTTGTCCTCCAAGGATCGCACTTCGGTGTCTTGCTAGTGCAGGTCCTGGGAGGGGTTTGGTGAGCATGTCAGCCACCATCTGGTCAGTGGGGAGGTACCTCAACTTGATGGTTCCCTGCTCCACGTGGTCTTTGAGGAAGTGCCACTTCAGACCGATGTGCTTAGTCTTCTCGCTGACCAAGGCATTCTGGGAGTATGCAATGGCGCTTTGGTTGTCCTCCCAGATGGTGGTGGTTTCGGTGATGGGGGAGTTGAAGATTTCCCCCATGAGTTGTCGGAGGTGGAGTCCCTCCTTGGTGGCGTCAGCCGCAGAGTAGTACTCGGCTTCACACGTGGATTGAGCCACACAAGTCTGTTGTTTGGACTTGTAACTGACTGGCCCGCGTCCGAGGGTGAAGAGATAGCCGGAGCGAGACTTGCGGGTGCTGCTGTCGTTGGCCCAATCAGCGTCGGCAAAGCCTGTGAGTTGGAGGCTGTGGTCCAGGCCCCCCCCCAACGTCAGGCGCATGTCGATGGTGCCATGGAGGTAGCGGAGGACCTTTTTCAGAGCCTGCAAGTGTGCCTCGGTGGGTGAGGCTTGGGCAGAGCCGAGGATGCTCAACGCCGTGGAGACATCGGGGCGTGTACAAACGGCTGCGTACTGGAGGCTGCCCAGGAGGCTGGGGTAGACGTCCTTGGCCACCCCTGTGAGAGAGGGCGAATTCAAGTGTGCGAGGCCGGCGAGAAAGCCCGGGTCCATCGGAAGTGACGACGGCTTAGAGTCGGACATGCCGTACTTGGCGAGGATGTCGCGCAGGTACTTGGACTGGTCCAGCGAGATTGTGCGCGTGGAGCGATCGCGGGTAATGTGCATGCCGAGGAGTTGGGAGAGGTCGCCTAGGTCCTTGATCTTGAACCGTGCTCCGAGTTGGGCTTTGAACGATGCGAGCCAAGTGGCATCATTGCAGGCCGCGGGAATGTCATCGACGTACATGGCGATCATGGCGAAGACGTGGCCGGTGCGGAAGATGTAGATGCACGGGTCGGAGACGCATTGTTGCCATCCATGGTCGACGAGCCATGCACGAAGTAGCATGTTGAACTCGCGGGGGGACTGCTTAAGGCCGTAGAGGCAGCGCTTGAGGTGACAAACCTTGGACGTTCCATCGGTGAAGCCGAGGGGCTGGCGGATGTACACATCCTCCCGGATGGGGGCGTAGAGAAACGCTGTGTCGATGTCAAGCTGGCAGAGTTCAAGGTCGCGGGCGGCTGCGATGGTTAGGAAGAGACGCAGGCTGGCCATGCGGATGACCGGGGAGAAGGTCTCCGTGTAGTCCAGTCCAGCGCGTTGACTGCACCCCTTGGCGACGAACCGCGCTTTGAAGCGGGAGACGTCGCCGGCTGTATCCGACTTGACTTTGAAGATCCACATGTTGTTAACGACCATGCGGCCTGGGGGGAGGTCCACAAGGTCCCACGTGCCGTTGCTGATGAGGGAGGAATACTCCTGTTGCATAGCGGCTTGCCATTGGGGGGCTTGGGCGCTGTCCAGCGCAGCCCGGTAGGATTTTGGTTCCACACACTCTCGGGCGGAGAGGAGGGCGACGGCAGTAGGGGACGTGCCGGCAGGTGTGTGTGGGGGACCCGTGACAAGGTCGGGGACGTGAGGGTGCTCAAATATGTCCTCTTGAGCTTTGCCTTGTTCAGGATCACAACACGCCGTTACGAGGGTCGGTGGGTAGTCGGACAAGTGGGCAACCATATCGCCGTAGCGAATGGGGTGGGAGCGGAGCCGAGCATGGCGAGGGGCTGCCGGGGGGGGGGGGTAGGGGTGTGGGTAATGTGAGGTCAATGGGGTGGGATAGGGGTGAGTCTGCGGGTACGTCTTCCGAAGAGTCGGTGATGGCCGAGTCGACGGAGGGTTGTGTGTCGAAGCCTGGGGTGTCTTCCTGAAAGACAACATGTACGGAAGTGGTGATGCGACGCGTTTCCGGATTGTAGACACGATACCCGGGTGCGTCAGGGGGATAGCCCACCATGACGCCGCGAAATGCTTTTTCACTGAGTTTCCGACGTTGTTTGTCGGGGACCTTGGCGAAAACGGCGCAGCCGAAGACGCGGAACTTGGAGGCGTCGGGCACCGACGACGTAAGGAGTGTGAGGGGGACGCCCCCATTAGGTCCGACCGAGCGACTGTACGTGCGGTTGCGAAGGTACACAACAGTGCTGACAGCGCACGACCACATGGAGTTGGGAACGGCCATGTTGTGGAGCATCGCCGATGCATTGTCCCGGATAGTGCGCCAAGGACGTTCGGCCTTGCCGAGCATGTGGTGGGCGTATGGGGCAGAGAACTGTACCCCGACGCCGAGGTGTGCGCACATCCGGCGAGTGACAGCAGCTTCAAACACAGAGTCGGAGTCAAACTTGAGGACCGGTGCGAACGCGCCCGTCTGGGAGTGATGGCGGGCATGCAAGTGTTTGATGTCCAAGAGGATGGTTTCCAATTCCGAACATGCGTCGTCTTTAGACTTAAGGAACCGCACCCACATGTAGTTGGTGTGGTGGTCGATGACGAGCAAGCAGTAGCGGAGGCCATGTGGGGAGGGGACATTGACCGGGCCCCAGAGGTCAGCGGACAGGTTGAGGAGGGGGTGGGATGGCTTCGCGCAAGCGGCTGTGTTGCGTGGTGCAGCTGTGGCTTTGTGAAGTAAGCAAGAGTCGCAAGAAACTTTGGTTACAGTGCTAGCTAACACATGGCTAGTCGGGACACCGTGATTATGCTGGGCCTGAAGGCTTGCATGTTGAGGTGGCCAAACCGACGGTGCCACAGGACGGGATCACACTGGGCAGTAAGGGCAACTTGAGGTGAGGCGTCAAGTTCCGCCGGTGCGGATGGGCTGGAAGGGAGGTCCGGCTGGTGGGGAAGGAGGTAGAGACCGTTTCCGGACGGTTCTAGCACACCCATGCCTGTGGGTACCAAAAGCAAACCAGTGTCAGAGTTGGAGGGGAAGACGAATTCACATCCGCTGTGAGTTTGCATCCAGCTGACACTAGGAAAAGGAGAATGCCACAGAGCTGAATGGGACACTCACCTCGTCGTCATCGTAGTCATCAGCGCAGTCCTCGAGGGTGGGTAGGCAGTCGGTGTCATCGACGGGGGCGTCATCGGCAAGGACGTCGCTCAGCAGCGCAACGTGAGCATAGGGGGTGCCACCGGCGGCGCCGTACTTCTGGACGGTCATCTTACGCTTCGCGAGATTCCACTTAAGGATAGCGTCATCCGTGGCAGTGCAGGCGGACGTGAGATGGTTGAGGCTGCCACAAACGCCACACTTGTTGGGTCGATGGCCGCGAGGGTTACGGTGTGGTGGGCCTCGACCGCTGTGCGAGCCGCGGCCCGCAGCGACGAACGCGGAGATGGGAGGGGGTGATATGGCCGGAGCGGGTGTGTCCGGGGCCGGGTCGTCGTCCATGTTGTGCGCGAGGTGGAGAATGCTGGCCATCACTTCATCAGCCGACATGAGGTAGTCCGTGTCAAAGGCGTTGATGACGCATTGCTTCGCCTGACCGTGTGGGCCGCTGCTGGAAATACCGCGCAGCATGAGGAGACCGAGGTTGTGGGGGGGGATGGCCGCGGAGCCATCAACCAATTGGCATGTGTCGTTGTAGTCGTCAAAGGTCTGGCGCATGTAGTGGACATAGTCACTGAGTGACTGACCATGGCGCTGTCTGACCGTCAAGTTGTCCATGAGGGACAAGGAGCGAGCAAAAGACCGACAGTCGAGGCGTTCACACATGATGTCCCACGCGGCAGAGGCGCAGTCAGGGCGAGCTCGAGAAACGCATTTCATCGCATGGTCAGCGCGCTGATTCGCGATGGCTGCATGGAGAAGCAGCGTGTAGGCGTAGTGCTGTGCTGGTTCGTCGAGCCAAACGCCGGAGTCGCGTATGGCCAGCTGTGGAATGAGATATGCGGCTTTGATGGAGAGGAAATTAAGGAAGGTCCTCTTCCATTGCTTAAAGTCCGTGGTCGGGCCCATGACGGGGACTGACATCTTCATGGACCGGTTGAGGGCGTCCTTGTCCAAGCCGGGGGCTTCGTGTGCCGCCCGGCCAATGAGCACTGGGTCAATGGTGGGGCGACGACTGCCACGGGTGGCGGGGTCGCCACGCTGGACTGGGGGAGAATGCCGGCCATGGAAGGGAGGAGGTGGACCACCGGGAAAGGGAGAGCGGCCGGCCATGGGACGCGGCGGGCCGTACGAGTGCGGGTGGTCACGGTAGGGGGGGACGAGGTGAGAGGGCGCCTCCGGGATGTGAGGGCCGGGGTGGTGAAGGGAATATCCAGCGGGGGGGAGGGGGGGGTGGGAGGTGATCAACCTGGAGGGCGTGACGCGAGGGGTCGTGGTGCGCATCGGCACGTGAGTGCTCGCGGGGCGCATCGGGACGGCGTTGTGCGACTGTGGGGTCGCCAACAGGAGCTGCAGGAGTAGCAGCAACGAAGACTGTTTCTGCGTCCGGTGGGACGTATCCATGCTGGGGATGTACAAGCTAGGGGAGGGTGTGCACGTCGTGGCTGTCCCGGACGTGTTCGAGCTGAGCATCGTGGCGGCGCTCAGCGACAGGGGGTGCGGATTAGCACCCGCAGCAGCAACAGCAGCAGCCTCGGCCTACTGCGAGTCGAGACGAGCGGTAATGCGCGCCACTTGCGCAACGAGCAGCGCGAGAGTATCCGGGGGGGGATCGAGGGTGCTGTGCTGAGAGCCTGAGTCAGGGGAGTCAGGGGGTGAAACATGCGGAGAGTCTGCAGAGCGAGTTTTCGGCGCCATTTCGACAGAGGGCGAAAAAAAAAGAGCTGAATAAAATACAGGCAGCGGTAAAAACCGCTAGCCGGACTCGTGCCTAACAGTGGTTTCAGAGAGACGGCATGATGCCCGCCGACCCCTCGGCCTGTAGCCCCGGGGTGTCTCAAAGCACCTTGTTGTATACTCCACCCAGTGTGGGGCACAAGTCGAGGCCAAGGCCATGACAGGTGGAGCGCTGCGCTGGCGGCTGAGTCGCTAAGATAATGTAAAAATAGAAAAGGTAAGCTACGGCTGGCGTGCAACATGTGGATGCGTATTCACCCGATAGTGCGCCCCCCCGTTCTCCAGCTTGGGCATGTGTGCACCCTGTCCACACACGACGAGTGCGTCGGTGTGGGTGGCTGGCTATCGCCGTCGAGTGGCTGACTTAAGAGGGGTGGTGGCGGGTTTTAAATCGCAGTTTATACTGGCGATACCGCCGACTACAAGGTGAAAGTACTAGGTGTCTATAGAAACTTGCCTTCTGCGGGAGAGCTGTCGATCGTGGCTTGCCGAACCAGGTTGTCGCGCGTGAGTGACGTGAGGCGGGGGCCCATAACCTATTGAACCATGCAAACACAGTTAGTGTGGAAGATAACTTACGCAAACGTAGTTACAGTCACAGTCCCGCAAACGGAATAGTTACGGCGACAACCAGCCTACATGCGTGGTGTCGGAACAACAAAAGTGAGAGAGATGTAGCCTAGCGTCAGCTCTGTACCGAGTCAAACAGTTTATCGGTATGTCCGATCTAGACATGTACTAATCATATCTAAAGTAGCTTACAGTAGCTATCTGCAACTAATACGTATACGGTATTACTTACAACAGCTCCACGTGGTCTTTGAGGAAGCGCCAATTCAAACCGATGTGCTTGGTCTTTTTGCTGACCAAGGCGTTTTGGGAGTACGCAATGACGCTTTGGTTGTCCTCCCTGTTAATCCATGTACACACGGAATGGCATGAAGGGGGATAGAACCGCCGCTTCCCGGAACGGAGTTGTACGCCTTATCCAAGTACCGCCAAAAGTCGGTACCCGATAGGAACATATTGTGTATATGAACCCATCGCATCGCATCGCGACTGAGCGGCGAGCACTTATAGCGAACACCTATAGGTGGAGGGCCAAGACTCCCCCGGAGTCTAGCGTACACATGTGTCCATTAGTAGTCCTACGGAGGGATATGTAAACACTCCCCCTTAATGGACAAACTCCGGCCGGTGCCCTAGTAAACCCCACGTAAACGCGGAGGGCCCATAACATGTTATTCCATGTACACACGGGATGGCATGAAGGGGGATAGAACCGCCGCTTCCTGGAACGGAGCTCTACGCCTTATCCAAGTACCGCCAAAAGTCGGTACCCGATAGGAACATATTGTGTATATGAACCCATCGCATCGCATCGCGACTGAGCGGCGAACACCTATAGCGAACACCTATAGGTGGAGGGCCAAGACTCCCCCGGAGTCTAGCGTACACATGTGTCCATTAGTAGTCCTACGGAGGGATATGGAAACACTCCCAGATGGTGGTGGTGTCGGTGATGGGGTCGTTGAAGATCTCCCCCATAAGTTGCCGGAGGTGGAGTCCCTCCTTGGTGGCATCAGCCGCAGAGTAGTACTCGGCTTCACACGTGGATTGGGCCACACATGTATGTTGTTTGGACTTGTAATTGATGGGCCCGCGTCCGAGGGTGAAGATATAGCCGAACGGGACTTGCGGGTGCTGCTGTCGTTTGCCCGGTCAGCGTCGGCAAAGCGTGTGAGTTGGAGACTGTGGTCCGTGCCCCCCCCCCCCCCCCCCCCCCCCCCCCAACGCCAGGCGCATGTCGATGGTGCCATGGAGGCATCGAAGAACCTTCTTCAAAGCGTGCATGTGGACGTCCGTGGGGGAGGCTTGGGCGGAGCCGAGGATACTCAACGTCGTGGAGACATCGGGGCGCGTGCAGACGGCCGCGTACTGGAGACTGCCCATGAGGCTGGGGTAGACGTCCTTGGCCACGCCGATGAGAGAGGGCGAGGTCATGTGAGCGAGGCCGGCGAGGAAGCCGGGGTCCATGGGAAGGGACGACGGTTTAGAGTCGGTCATGCCGTACTTGGCGAGGATGTCGCGCAGGTACTTGGATTGGTCCAACGACATGGTGCGTGCCGAGCGATCGCGGGTGATGTGCAAGCCGAGTAATTGCGAGAGGTCGCCGAGGTCTTTGATCTTGAACCGTGCTCCGAGCTGGGCCTTGAACGATGCAAGCCATGCGGGATCATTGCAGGCTGCAGGGATGTCATCGACGTACAACGCGATCATGGCGAAGACGTGACCGGTGCGGAAGATGTAGATGCACGGGTCGGAAACGCACTTTTGCCACCCATGGTCGACGAGCCATGCACGGAGGAGCATGTTGAACTCGCGGGGAAACTGCTTAAGGCCGTAGAGGCAGAGCTTGAGATGACGCACTTTGGATGTGCCATCGTTGCAGCCGAGGGGCTGGCGGATGTACACGTCTTCCTTAATGGGTGCGTAGAGAAACGGGGTGTCGATGTCAAGTTGGCAAAGCTCAAGGTCGCGGGCGGCTGCGATGGCCATGAAGAGACGCAGGCTTGCCATGCGGATGACAGGGGAGAACGTCTATGTGTAATCTAGTCAAGCGCGTTGGCTGCACCCTTTGGCGACGAACCGCGCTTTGAAGTGGGAGACGTCACCGGCGGTGTCAGACTTGACTTTGTAGATCCACATGATGTTAACGACCATGCGACCCGAAGGAAGGTCAACGAGCATCCATGTGCCGTTGTCCATGAGGGAGGAGTACTCCCGGTGCATAGCGGCTTGCCACTGGGGGGCATGGGCGCTGTCCAAGGCAGCCCGGTACGGTTTCGGTTAAACCATGCACACACGATCAGTAAAGAAGATAACTAACGCACACGTAGTTACAATCACAGTCACGCAAAGGGACAGTATTAGAGACAACCAGCCCGAGGCGTGGTGTCGGGACAACAAAAGTGTGAGAGCTGTAGCCTAGCGACAGCTTTGTACCGAATCAAACAAGTTATCGGTATGTCCGATCTAGACATATACTAATCATATCTAGACTAGCTTACATTAGCTATCTGCAACTAATAACTGGAAGGTATTACTTACAACAGTACACCCTCCTCCTCTCCCCTTCCGCATGTGCAGGCTGCCTCTCGTTTTCCAGTTCGCCTCTCGCCTCAGGAGGGGCTCCCTGTCTGTCACTCTAGCAGTGACTCGACAGACGATGACATCGACCCTTCAATTCCCTTCGTCCTCGGCGGTCCCTCCGAGACCGTCATACCGACGCCACCTTCGTCGTTGCCGTCCCCGCCCGTCCCTCCTCATGTGTCTGCCCCTCTCGACCACGATGCAGCTCGTCCCAGCCGTGTCATCACAACCGCCGTCCGCCTCGCGGCTGCTGAATATATTTTCCCCCAACACGGCTATCAGCCTCTGGCGGCTCTCCTTGCCAGTGATTCTCCGGTTGAACCCCTTACGTATAAAGCGGCCATTGGATCCCCTGATGCCGTAGACCGTCTTGCCGCCATTCAATCCGAATACGACTCCCTTATTGGCCGTAACACGTGGGACCTTGTTTGCCTGCCCGCCGGCCGCAGAACTGTCAGACGCAAATGGGTATTTACAACAAAACGAAATGCAGACGGTAGCATTGCTCGCTACAAGGCTCGCCTTTGTGGTAAAGGCTTCTCACAGGTCCATGGCCTAGACTTCGCTGAGACCTTTGATCCTACCGTGAAATTCACCACTCTTCGGATCATCTTCTCGCTTGTGGCTCATCTCCGCGTTCACTGCGAACAAACCGATGTCGACTGTGCCTTCCTCTCCGCTGACATGGACGAAGAAATTTACATGGATGAGGTAGAAGGTTTCTGTCAACGTGGTGAGAACGGTGCACCACTTGTTTGCCTACTGAAGAAAAGCCTTTACTGATTGAAACATGCACCCCACAAATGGCATCGCCTCCTCAACCGCTTCCTGCTCACCCAACATTCTGTGCAACTCCGCACTGATCCTGGCGCCTAGGTATACCGCTTACCTTTGCAGTCGGGAGGGGGTGTTGATCCTTCGCGTTATCATGACCGCACGTCTCCCGCTACCGACAACATCTTCAACATCATTGCCGTATACGTGGACGACAATCTCATCTCCAACACGTCCCCTGAATGGATATCCGAATTCAAGATAGCATTGGGCAATCATTTAGACATAAAGGACTTGAGACCCTGCAGTTGCTACTTGGCATGACCATCTAGCAAAACCTAACATACCACACCCTCACCATTCACCAAGCCAGTTACATCCGGGAGCTATTGGGTCGTTTCAGCTAATGACCCACGAGACTCTCCCCTTTTGGACGACACAAGTGCTTCACTTTACCGCAGCGTTGTTGGAGCTCTGCTCTATGCGTCAGTGGCGACTCGCCTAGACATCACTCAAACCGTTAACAGACTGTGAAGATTTATGTCCAAGCCCACATTTGCGCACATGGAGGATGCGAAAACATGCCTAAGGTATACCTTCATCGCACCGCTACGAGAGGCATTTTCTTAGGGGGGGAGGAGCTCCAACTATTGGATTCAATGACGCAAATTATCCGATCACCTATCCAAGTGGGTGTCGTGCGACCAGAGGTTATGTCTTCTTCCTCTGTGGAGGAGCCATTAGCTCATGCTCCCGCCTTCAGCCACTTGTCACGCTATCCACCGCTGAGATAGAATATCAAGCTCTCTGCTTTGTTGTGCAAGTATGCATGTTCTTGCGACAAATGCTAGGTGAGTTGGGAACCTGCAGCAAAATGCCACTCCGATTGGCGAAGACAACCAAGCATGCATCTTTATTGCAACTACGGCCATCACCTCCAGCAGGACCAAACATCTTGATATCCATCTCCATTTTGTACGCGATGCTTACCAAGGCAAATTGGTGAGACTATTCTATGTCCCCAGTAATGAGATGCTCGCAGACATCTTTACGAAACCCATTGCGAACCCACAATTTGAGAAAATCGTCTCAGCTGTGATGTGCTGCTCTGTTGATTAAATCCTGCGACTCCAAGCAAATTGATAGTCTGCTCCTCAGTCAGGGGGAGTGTTAAAGTGCCTGAGTCAAGAATAACACTAAATACTGAAAAATTAGCAGTTAGTGTACTGGACTGATGTAGAAATGATCCAGTACATAATTACAGTGATTGTTCAGATCAGATGTATGATTTGAACAGACAGTCAACTAAAACACAACAGTCTGCGCAACCACCGAGGTAATGTGCACTTTCTCTAAGGAGGGCGTCGACACAACCCTCTCAGTTTCTTATCGACAGGACACACCTCACAAGGGCCTTGCTGTCATGTCACTAAATACTAGAACAAGTTAGCTACTCATGAAAACAGTTTCCAGACATGAGCTTGCAGCTCCACTTGTAATTCACTTCCTTGTTTCCCTCACGATTCAATAGTCTCATTCTCCTTCTGCATCACACACAAACACCTGCTTAAGTCTGTAACTTCAAGAGAGACCTACGGGGGCCGAAGTAATGCACAAGCAATACCCACGGGACGGTAATGCCACCCATTCGCTGGTGCCAACTACGTCGATAGCATTCAAGTTATGATATCCATGTATGACTTTAAAGTTTTAGATGCCTCTCTGCTTAGGAGCATTAGCATTTCGAGCGGCGGCAACTTTGTATTTCTCGTGATTGACGCATGGCTCAAAGTTCGTATCATTAGCGCTCGGAAGCTGGTAGCAGTTGGTGTTGGAGAATATGCCGACAAGGCCTTTCGGGGCGTCGGGGTTGGCCGGGTCTGGCTCGACGAATAATGCGGGATCGGGCTTGTTATGGCCGCTGCACACCGGGTTTGAGTGCAACCTGCCGAGCTGCTCCTCAATTCCTTGCAGACTGTTGCCTAAGCGTATGGCCACGGTATCGGTATGGCAGCGACCCGAGCACAGGCGGTTTTCTTGATACCATGTGACGTTGAGAGCGAGCATCCAAGACGCCACCGTGCAATCGTCCCCGCAACCAAAAAACCTGAGCTGGCCGTCGGGAATGCCGCTAACCAGGGCTGCCGCATACCGAGACACGCCGTATATGTTGCCGGATGGGTAGGAGAAGTATTTGTTGCCCAGCAGCGCAGCATTGGGCTCAAAGTACTTTGACTCGCCCAGTTTTGCATGGATAACGGCGTTTTGCCAGAAACAGCCGACAAAGTCGACGCCGCCCGCCTTCCACTCCTGTGCGGCGTGAGAGAGACGATGCGGGTTGTGGTACACGTCGTCATCCACCTTCACAGCGAAGTCAAAATCGTATAGCTCCAAAACCTTTTGCAAGTACCGCCGCGTTTTGAGCACCACGTTGTGGTACTTTTCGCGCACATCCAAGCGGATCATGTTGCCGAACATTTTCTCTTCCTCCGCTACCTTCATATTTTCTTCCTCAATCAAGCTGAACCCCATCACGAACCTCACCACTACGCCCGTCTGCACTTGCAACTGACGTATGCCTTCTTCTGAGTTTGGAAACCAACTTTTGCGCAAGGCCACCCTTCTCGCGTGATACTCATCGCCGATTCCCTGGCGCAAAAAAACCATCATCAAAATTTCAGTTCCCAGAATCAAACGAGGATTTTTTTCTAGCGGACCTCACCATAATAATATCATAACATGTGAAAGCACCTCTTCGCCGACGGAGTTGAATATCAGCGATGCGTCTTTTTCGGAAGTTAACTGCAGGTCGTGGCTTTTAATGACACATATTTTACTTGTCTATGCATGTCCACCATAGCATACAAGCACGGGTACCTAGTATGTGATCGTAGAATTATGCGACAAATAATAGGCTTTGTAGTATGCTACCGTAGGCCTGTTTTCAAGTGCAATGCTTTGAAGTCTAACGTCTGTTCGATCGGAGCGACGATGAGCGCCTCGGGGACTAGTCTGAGAGAGATAGAATGATTGCGTGTGCGTGTGTGTGAAAGTTTGTGTCTGTGACGATAGAATGTGTGCATTTGGGAGGGAGTATGTGCGTATGAGAGAGAGACAAGGAGTGTATGTGTGCGTCGTGTGTTAGAGAGTGGGTGTGTGTTTGTGTGTGCGCGCGAGAGAGAGAGAGAGAGAGGAAGAGAGAGAGTAAGTGTGTGTGTGTGTGTGTGTGTGTGAAAACGAGAGCGAAAGAGTTTGTAAGTGTCACACACACACAGAGAGAGAGAGAGAGAGAGAGAGAGAGAGAGAGAGAGAGATATGTGTGCGTGTGTACCAGTTTGTATGTGTCTGTGATGATAGAGTGAGTGGGTGTGAGAGGGAGTGTGTGCGTGAGAGGCAGGGAGAGAGAGGGAGAGAGGGAGAGAGAGAGAGAGAGAGAGAGAGAGAGAGAGAGAGAGAGAGAGAGAGAGAGAGGGAAAGAGAAAGAGAGAGAGAATGCGTGTATGTGAGATAGAGTAAGTGAGTGTGTGTGTGTGTGTGTGTGTGTGTGTGTGTGTGTGTGTGTATGTGCGTGTGTGTGTGTGTGCGTGTTTGTGTGTGTGTGAGTGAGAGTGGGTGACTGCACGCGCGCGCGTATGTGTGTGATATCAGCAGAAAGGCAGCAAGGCCCAACTATGGGCACCACTAATTATTAAGCCGGGTGATGCTGTGCTTCACTTATCAACATGACAATCTGAGTGGCCGCTCGACTCCTGCTGGCCGCTATAATGCTGTTTGCATAGGATTTTGATAAGAATCGCCAGACAGAAGGGCACCACACATGAAGTGAGCATGCCGTCCTACTACCCCGTTCTATATATCATTTCAATTCACGGCTGATGGCAATATCGTCATAACGTCATAGCAGCGCGTCATACAATTCATAGATAGACTCACCGAGAGGACTCCGGCAATCGCCGTCACCTTCTCCCGCACGGGCTTCTGAGTAGTGGGGATTTCTTTGTTTCGAAGAAGTCCTTGGAACCGCAGACGCTCCGGCGCTCGAGAGAAACTTGTTGCAGAGTGTCGCGATCCAGCCATTCTGAGCCTTTGGGGTCGTGAGGCGTCCACCTGAAGAGGTGAGAATAACGCTAGGGATAGGAGTAACGAGAGGCAGTGTACAGCGAGCGAGGCCCGCCCTACAAGCCTTGGCATTTCAATGACTTGATGGGTCGTGCTTGGAAAATACTTCCGCCGATAGATACTGATAGTAACATATATGGGGATGCTTATATACTCCGCTGAGCACACAGCACGCCCCGCTTACTGCAGAGTTTCGGCAGCGACTGCCAGCTAGTCACTGCAGACTAGTCACTGGATGCGCAGTCCCCTCAGTGCGGGTAGCGATATGTTGAAATATCGTGCTAGGACGAACGAAGTCGCGGGATCTGCTGAACTGCAGCAGCAGTCAACTCGCTACCTCGACTCGGCGGAACACAGCCCAGCCCGTAAGTAATAAGGACGGCAATCCGACCTGTATGTGATTATGTACTGCGTTATATGTTTTTTTTTCATTTGTTTCTAGTACAGGTACCAGGTACGGTACGTTTATTTGGTTTCCGTCTGTTTCCGTGCTCATCTAATTGGTACGTTTCGGTTCGTATCTACATTGCAGTACATCATTGTCAATACATGTACGTTCACAATTGTGAACGTTATATCGCTATATATCCGGCAGGGCCGGGTTGTATGTTCCGTAGGATTTTTTTCTGAATTACAAATCGTATTGGGGCGTTTTAGCGTTAGCCGAGCTACTTTTTTCTTTTCATTGATTGAACTTGTTTTATATGATTATTATCTTGTATTATAATATTGTTGTCTCACATAATGATAGATTTTCCTCCTAATTTATTTCCGCAAAAAATATTTATTTCCACTGCTTTCTCTTGTAAGAAACATTTGGATACTGCTATCCAAGGGAAGAGTCTTTGCTATAGCAGTATTTGTTGTCATATCTCGATACATTTTGATAATTAAACCCCAAGCTCCGTACATATAGAATATTATCGTAATGATTAATTTTATAATTTAATGTATTATTGTTGTATCAAAGAAAAACTATTTAGTATATAATAATTGTATTGAGGCTGTCTACCTCACTACCTGTACTTTTTGCCGCGAACTACGTTGTACGTGCGCGCGAGCGCGCGCGCGCGCGCGCGCGCGTGTGTGTGTGTGTGTGTGTGTGTGTGTGTGTGTGTGTGTGTGTGTGTGTGTGTGTGTGTGTGTGTGTGTGTGTGTGTGTGTGTGTGTGTGTGTGTGTGTGTGTTTGTGAGCACGCAGTAGCGCAAATTGACTGCTCTTCGCTGATATCGGACTCTAACAGAGCGTTACACTCTCGCGTTGCCTTATATTTACATGTACTCAAGATGTTGTCTTCCTGCCTGAATGATGGCTTGCCGGTCTCTAGAGAAAGGTTGGACATCATTCCGGAAAATTTATACATCAACGGTTGTCTTTGCTGTTGGACTGCACTTCGCCGATTTTCCCCCCTTACAAAGTGGCGAAAGGGGGTGTTGGACTGCGCAGTTGAGGCCGAGCAGTCAAAATAACATTTCTGCAGTCCAAACCCCCGTTTTCGGGGGTCCAAAAGGGGGTCAAAGGGGTTCCAAAGGGGGAATCCAGGAGGTTCAAAACAAGATAACACCTGGTGCTTATCGTGCCTAATTCGTGAAGAGTTGTACACAAAGCGATTATCGCTATATATATATATATATATATATATGCTGAAAACTGTATGTATATATGTCGCGCGCCGCCAGTCATGATGTGACGTCAAATACTTGCTGCTGATATGATGACGATCGATACAGGTACTGGTAGAAGTACATGGCGATATGGAATAATAACATTGATTACAAAGAAAGTATTGCTCAGTGGAATAATAAACCATTAGCAATATTATTGAGCTACGCGATATTCGCCGTGGCCCGCGTCCGTCCAAAACCCCCAAAACCCCCGTGGTGGTGTGTGACGGCCAAAAACCCCGCCGTCCCCTGCAGGTCTATACTACATAATATACAACCCGGCAGGGTTGTGATGTACATGTATTCTAAAATCCAGGTGAGGGGGGTTCTGCAGCGACTGCATGCCTTTCTTTTTGAAAACTGAAGGGGGGTTAAAAATAACAGCCCCCGGGCCCCGGCTCCAGTTTCAAAGTTAAGAAATATTCAAATTGAAATTGAAATTGTTTACAGCAATACCAGTATGAACCGGCTGCCGTCTCTGGGCCCCCCCTTTTGCTATGCCATACAGGACTTAAAAGCGTGAGGTAGACCGTTAACCACTGATCCCAACCTCTCCAATGGCAGTAACAGCTAATAATTTTGTAATCAAGAAAAACAGATCTAAAAATAAATCCACTTGTCGAGAAATGCAAAACTAAACTGCTGCTCGACCTTCACGATGCACGGCCCGCTCCCGCCGAACCGGGGTGTCGACCGGCCTAGGCCGGTCGGCGTTCGGGAGGGACGACGGGCCAGCCTAATCTAGCTCCCGCGTGACTTCGGTCTTGCCGAAGGTAGGAGGGGAAAGGCTGGCAAAAAACCCCTCCTCGCGCGGTCGCTCGTCGATCCCGCCGCTCCATCCCGTAAACCCCGCCCCAAGGTCTTGCCGCGTCCACCGACGCGGCGGTCCTCCGTGTCGAGGTCCCCCATCACCTCGAGGACAGGTGGGGGGGACCTAGACACACAGACATAGAAAAAACTAGCGCTCCTGCCTCCGCGCCTGAATTTTCCCCGCTCATTTCCCCGGTTTTTTCTTTGTCTGGTACCCGGGTACCTGTCGGTTTTCCGGCCTGTGGCCGTACCCTCCCCCCTCTGATCGCGCGTCCACCGAGCAGCCTGTTCTTGAGCGGGGGCCTCCGCGCTCGCCCGGGCCCACGCTCAAGGACTCCTAGGAGTATTAAGGTCTGTCGGGGTAGTGGGTGTCGAAGAGGGGGGGGGGGGGCAGGTCACCGTAGCCGGATCCGGCGGGCCGCGGGCGCCCGGAATTAGACAAAACCCTCCGTGCCGGGTTTTCCAGCGGCGCCGACCCAAAGGGTCGTCGCTGCCAGATCGTGTCGCTCCTCCCATCGCGACTGTCCTCCTTGCCGTCCCAGCTGACTCCTCCCCCCGGGAGATGACGCTGGACGACGTAGCGACGCGCTAGTGAGCGCCCTACCCTGGTGCTGCTCCCCAACTAGCTCGACGCCGGGTACGGACATTATTTTTAGTATCCAAAAAAGCCCTCCGTACAGGGATTTCCGGCGGCGGCTGATCTTGAGGATCGCCGCCGCCTCATGTAGCCGCTCCTCCGTCTGCGACTAGCCACCGTCCTGTATCCTGTCTTGCCTCACCCCTCGGTAAGGTTCGACCGGCACAGGGCTGGTCGACAGCTAGCGAGCGCCCTTTCCTGGCGCTGCTTCCCGGCTGGCCATCACCAGCTCCAACACCCGCCTCCCACCGCTGATCCGGCCGTACCCTCCTCGCCATCAAACGCTGCCGTAGTACAAGCCCCACTCCTAAAAGTAAGCCTGTATCTAGGAGTATCTGTAGGTGAAAAAACATATCGGACGGGCCGAGCGGGAGATCTTGGCGCCGGTAGTGCACAGAAATTATTTTTTCAAAAGCCCTCTGTACATGGCTTTCCCGACAGCTGCTGATCCCACGGATCGAGCTGTCGGCCCTCTTAGCCCCCTACCGTGCCAGGCATGGCACGGCTACGGGGTTTCCAGCGCCCACCACGGGGAGGTGAGGGGATGCCGACGGGCCTGCGAGCGCACCCCCCTCCGGGGCCGCCGCCGCTGCGCCGCCGGCGGGCGCCAAGAAATATTCATCTTATAATGAAAAGCAGCAGAGACCACCAAAAACCTAAGCCCGAAAAACAGGAAGGCACGCCACAGCGTTAGCAGTGCCCACATGCAAAGCGTTGCGGAGATAGGAACTCAAAGTACCATGAAGAGAAGCATAAAGACGTTGCATGAATTCTCGCCGCACCTCCCCCAAAACGCCGAAAAGGAACAAAAGTAGTTCGACGAACGAAATGTTGCATACGGACATAAATGTCAGAGCGCAAAGAACGAGAGTCAGCTGCACCCATGCCAAGGAAGCGACGAACTGCCGCCAAAGTAGCCAAGCGATCAACCAACTCAGCCGCCATATGCGCCAACCGGCCTCCATCCTCCAGAGCAAAGGGGTAGTAATTATGGACCGACTGAACCGAAGGTGTGCCATGCAAAGGAGAAGTGCGGAGGTCCGCATGCTCCAATTTCAATAGACAATGCTTTGCAAGAAAAGGTAACAGAGACCAAAAAACAAAAAGAAGAAGAGAGGGGAAAACATCCTAAAAGTCAGAGGAACAAGAATGACATTTTTCAGACCTACTGAAATATCATATGCCATGCTGATCACAAATACTGAAAAATGTTTACAAAGGAGATGGAGGCTATGTTCGCTATAAGTGTTGATCTCCTACATTTTTGCTCGCAAGGGCCCTAGGGCATATTACATATACGCTTACTGAGGGAATCGGGAGGGTGGGTTGCGTGAGCTATGCTCGCGCAAAGGCAGAAGGTGGACGGCCTATGTGTGTAGGCGCGACATAGATAGGGGTAATGTTTGTCCGTGTTTTACCACTGTGACATGCGTAATCTTGCGGTTAGAATTTGTAACGTCGTGGCAGCGCCCGACTATTCTCGCCCCCATTGTAATTTAAACCTCTAGAACATCAATATGATCATTTACAAAGCATGTGGAAGCTCTGTTTGCCATGTTTTCGCCATTGGGCGGGTTGATGGTAGGTTGGCCACCCTATGGTGTAAGCCAACCGAAGAAAAACCACTCCGATCGTCATGCAAGGACGGTAGGATCGATGTAGTCT
The DNA here is from genome assembly GCA_026401115.1 of Tetraselmis chui. Lineage (NCBI taxonomy): Eukaryota > Viridiplantae > Chlorophyta > Chlorodendrophyceae > Chlorodendrales > Chlorodendraceae > Tetraselmis > Tetraselmis chui. The sequence goes on from JAPMLY010001027.1 coordinate 121,726, forward strand.
AGTACTACGCTCGACTCATTTGACCTGCCGCCGAACTCTTTAACCTTATGTAGCGTTACTCCAACGTGGTAGGCGGTTGTCGGGGCTCCTTTCCGTAAGGAGTGCGAGGTCCATCTAAATCCTTATAGGGGGCGCTCATGTAGTGTTGTCGTGACCTTGTGTAGGAAATCTGCGAGCGTGTTAGTTGTCCATCCTTCGCGCTTTTGTGGCAAGCGCAATGGTGGTAATTTTCCTCTAGAGCCTATGCGTCGAAATAAATCGAAAAAAATAACACTTGAATTACCTCCGTGTGTACTGTAGGCGGGATGTGAGGTGCTACTTTGGTTAGGCTAAGTTGGCAGCCTTAGACTATTAGTAGAACCTAATCTCTGATCTAATTATGCAACGTAGAGAGAATCCATATGATTGTCTTAGGAACATGGTTTCTTACAATTTGTGTGTGGCGTAATTCTGGTCTGTAAAGGTACCGGTCTTGATCTCTCGGCCAG
>JAPMLY010001028.1:0-22500 GCA_026401115.1 Tetraselmis chui
ACCGCAACTTCAACTCTCCACCGCATTACCAAGCCCGATAAAACCACAGCATCCTCCCCCTCAGCCGTCATTGAGGCGGTCCACTCCCACTTCACCACCGAACTCACGCGAGCCACCCCGCCCGACCTACCCGTACCCCCCTGGGAACACCCTGACAACCCCGACAACTACACCATCGAACCCCGAGGGGACCCCACACTCACTCTCGCCGACATGATTACCCGTGATACATTTGATAAAACCCTCAACTCGCTAGGCACAGGCAAGGCCCCCGGCCCCGACGGTATCCCCAACGAAATTCTCAAGTTCCTACCCCCGGAGACCCGCTCCGCCCTCTACTCTCTCCTATCCCTCTTCGCCCATAACTCCTACACACCCCCTGAATGGTGCCATAGCACAACATGCCTCCTACATAAAAAAGGTGACCCCACCCTCCTTGACAACTACCGCCCCATCGCCCTCATGAATAACCTTCTTAAGCTATGGACCGCACTAATAAAAGACGCAGGCTCGAAATACGCCGAAACCCACGGCATCCTCAGCGACCAACAAGACGGCTTTCGACAACACCGCAGCATCCACGACGCCCTCTCCTCCATAATCATGGCCATGGAGGACGCGAAACTCCACAAAAAAGACATCTACGTCATGTACGCGGACTTCAAGGGCGCCTTCAACGCAGCAGACCACCGCATCATGTTCAAACACATGAGACAACTCGGTATGCCCTCCACTTTTGTAGATACATGCGAACACCTCTACGGAGTCTCATCTACAGACTACATTACCCCATACGGTCCCACCCCCTCCATAGACATAAAACGAGGTACCCTACAGGGCGACACCCTCTCCCCGTTCCTATTTACCCTATTCCTTGAACCCTTTCTACGCTGGCTCACTGTGGGTAGCCGGGGCTATCGCCCAGGGCCCCCCGCCACTAACGTCGACCCAACAGAACCCACAGCCACATACCCCGGACACGGATTCGCCGACGACCTCAGCCTAGCCACGGGCTCGACCCCAAACATGGCCATCCAACTAAGGAAACTCTCCCTCTTCAGCGCCTACACAGGTATGACCGTCAACATCCGAAAATGCTGCATTACCGGAGCCCTTTGGCGCACAGGCAACGCCCTCTCCCTTGCCAACATCACACTCCTCACATCCCGCCTCCAAACACAGTTCATCACCATCAACTCCACCCCGGCACCCATCCCCTCCATAGGCCCCTCGGACACATACCGCGTCCTTGGGGTCGAACTCAACACCTCCCTCACCTTCACCAAACACTGGCACGAACTCAAACGCACTACCACATCCCTCATCAACGCCCTCTCCTCCTCCCTACTAACCCAGTCCCGCAGAATTCGCGTCATCCGTGGCCTCCTACTCGGAAAACACTTTACCCTCCAACTCGGCCTCTTCAGCGACTCCCAATTGGACACCCTCGAAGGTCAAATATGCCGCGCCCTCCGCTCCGCCGTCTCCTCGGTACGTAACCTCCCCCGCACAGCCCTACACCGGCCTACTTCCGACCTCGGCTACGGCCTCCCCTCCCTCAGAGCCCATACCGCACAACTCACTGTCTGCCACCTCCACAAAATACTGAACTCCCCCGGTTATAGGGGCCACATGGCCAGAGCCCACATACACAACATCTCCACAACATACTCCCACTGGCCCACTGAATCGATAATGTCAGGCAGTCTCTCCCCCCCCACGCTAAGATGCCTAGTGCGCGCCCAACGCGATGCCGGAACCATGTTTCACAACATCCCCCCCCTCTCCCTCACCAACCCCATTGCCTCCACAATCCGCACCCACTTCACCAGCCAGGATACCGCGCTCCTTACATCACTCAGAGACAGAGCCACACATATCACAGACCCACACACATACAAACAAGCATACCGCGAATTCTCACCCCGCAAGACACACACCTCCCTCCTTCCCCGTCTTAACCCCCTCTGGCAAAATCACATAACCGAATGGTCACAAGTCCTCCTCCGCGCCACCCCTTCCTCCATCATCCTCAAATCCTGCCAGTCCATCTCCAAACTCACGGGGTCCACCACCTCCCTCTCTATCCCAATTCGCCTTCTCGCCGCAGTCCTCACCGAACCCTCCGACACTGTCCACAACCGCCTCCCCGTCGCAAACCTCAACCCCAAACAAGCATCCCCCCCCACCACTCTCCACCCCTCATGGGTTCCCCTCCTCACTTCACACCTTCCCCGCCCTCCTCCCAACCTCTCCCCCTTTACCCACTCCTCCCGCACCAACATCTACACCCCCACTGCACCCATCACGCACATAGACACAGAATACCTCACCCCCTCAGACCACCACTTCCCCCCCTGCGACGTGACGCGCATCATCTCCAAACACAAAGACACAGAATACGGACAAACCCAATACATGGTCGAATGGGCCCCGGAACACCTCACGGAATGGGATATACAACTCCAACTGGAAGACGGCTTCCGACTCATCTCTTCCACCCCCACATCGGTAAACCTACCCACCCCCACCCCCACCGATTGCTCCATCTGTCACAACCCTCTGCACTTAGAACCCACCTCCACCTGCAGCACATGCCCGCACTTTGCCGTCCATTCCCAATGCCGCCCTGCTTTAGGCCCCGCCACATGGCAATGCGACTGGTGCGCTCGCGGCAAACAACACAACCTCACCCGCCTCCACGAGGTCCAGTGGGCGCCTTGCCTTCAACTACACGACACCATCAGTGAGACCCCCTCCGGCCCCACCGCCCTCACCGCATTTAACTCCGGCTTTGTCCCCTCCACCACACCCATTCTGCCAGAACCCGGACCCCCTCCCTTGTCACACCCCCTTATCACATTCAACCACAACCCCATCAACCCTGACCTCGACATGCTCCCTACCGGTACATTCACCATTCACACACACCCCTCACTTCACGATACCACAATACTCTGCACTCCCGACGGCCGCGCAGTCACCACCCTTAACGGCCACCGCGTCCGCCACCTATACCAACTCTTCCGCCCCGACCTCACCGACCATACATTCGAAGAGGAGGTCTACAACCTCCTCACTCGCCTAGGCTCCCGCTCAGAAATCCACTCACCTACACCCGCCACCACCACCCGCAACAGATGGGCCACCAGAGAGGACCTCCTCTCGGCCCTCCGTCACACATTCCACATCCAGACAGAACTCTACTCAGACCCCCTCAATAAATCACTCCACTCGCACACCTACCACTCACTCTACCCCGAAGACATAATCTTCTCATCCAGCGGCAGTAATGCCCCACACACATGGCAAGGCACCAACATCGCCAACCCCGAATACGACCACGAATGCATGCGCCGAGCCATGGAACATGCAATCACCAGCGCACACCTCACAGCCTCACACACCCCCAGCGCAACCATCCTCATACTCCCCCGTTGGGAACACACACCATACCGCCACTCCAAATATATCAACTCCCCATACACACATCACCTATACACCCTTCCCAACGACGCGAACACCTTCTTACCCCCCGACCAACACACAGGCCACCCCACCCCTACCCCTTTCGGCACACGCTGGATGGTCGACATCTACCTCGTCGCTAACTCCCTCGCACTCCCCACCCTACCCTCACACACAGCCATGACCGCACTCCACAACACCCTCGAGTCTATATACGACACACACCTCCCAAGCCCCACCATCACCATCCCACCTCCACACCTCACCGACTCCTACTCACCTCACTCCGCAGGCATATACCATCTCCCCCCCAACCCCACTCACCCCCTTACCTACCCCCTCCATGAACGCAAACGACTAACATACTCCCCCACAAGAGGAACTCTTGCTTGGAACTGGCAGGACTTCGTATACACTGACGGCTCGAAAAAAGGAAGCAGCTCCCCTCTCGGCGCGGCAGCCACCCACCCAGCCTCGGACACCAACATCAAAATCCTGGTGACCTCTACCCCTCCCTCCCATACTATCAATCGTGCTGAACTAGCAGGCATTGACATAGGCCTCCAACTAGGCCATACCCACCTCCTAACTGACAGTGCGTGCTCCCTCCGTCTCATACAAGGATACCTTAACTGCCCCTCCGCTTATAGGCACAACATCCACCGCGACACACTCCTCTCCATCACACGCACCATCATAACCCGATGCGACGCAGGCATCCGCACACATCTCGGCAAAATTAAAGCACACAACCACTCACTCGGCAACGAACTCGCAGACGCACTCGCTAACCAAGTAGCAGATGGTCAACCACCAAACACCACATACAACACAGGCTCGGAGGTGTCGATTGGTCACTGGACCTGGCCTTACACCCTCATACCACAGACTCAAGGGGAACCCACACCCTACATATACACAAACCTCAAAGCCGACGCACACACCCACAGCTGCAAGCACACACTTACACCCCTCTCACAAACATCCAAACACGGCGCCCTCCTCGCCCGCGCCGCGGCAGACGGCGCCGACTTCACCTTCCACAAAAAACTCTCAACCCTCACCAACACCCAATTCACCCACAAACAAGAATTCATATGGGGCGTCCACAACACACGCCTCCTCACACACAACCCCACCATGCGATGTCCCATGTGTGGCCAATTCACCAGCAACGGCCACATGGCCGGTAACTGCCCATCCATGTCTGGCCTAAGACAGGACCGTCACAACAGCGCGCTACAACTCCTACTATCCCTCCTGGAACGCCACAACGGAGGACGCTGGGAGACTATCACTGCAGACTTCGGTAACAAACCCATCAAGTCTTTCACCCGCCCCACCCCCACCTCCACCCCTCTTGACTGCCACCCCCCACACCCCACCCACATGCCCACCCGCCTTGTTGATGCAGACGAAGGTCTCTCGCCCGACTCCCTAACCTCGTGCCCCGCTATCCTCCCCCCCGAAATCCTCCCGCCTGCACTACGTCCCCCGGCGCACAAACCCGATTTCATACGCCTCCTCGAACCTCGCTTCGTCGGTCACAACAACGGCCGCCGCCGATACTCATCTATCAGGAAAATACAAATAGGGGAGTGGAAGTACTGCACCGACCACAACCTCTCACACACAGCCCGCTTGATTCGGGACAAATACACACCCCTCGCAAATGCCATCCGAAACCACTGGCCAGGTACCGAAGTCGACATCTTACCAATTGTCATGAGCCGCACGGGCACACCGCACTCATCCACCATCGCAAGTCTCACCTCTCTCCTCACCCTCCGCACCGACCCTCCCGACAAACTCGTCACCAAAGCACGACTCGACACATCTCGCATCCTTTCCACACTCCATGCACACACCGTCCAATGGCTGCATTATCTCCTCCTTGTCTACCGCACCAAATCACGCACGACCACTCGCCGAGCCTCCGCTTAGGTGGTTAACGGTCTAGCCCTGACTTGTAAGTTCCCTGTATGGCATAGTTGGGAGGGCCCAGAGACAGCAGCCGACGCATCCGGCTTTTTGGTGAAAAACCGGCGCATACGGTACATGTTGTAAACAATTTCAATTTCGTTGGGATTGATTAAATGGTTTTGTCACCTCCCTCCACTGCACTAGGCTCAAATAACTCAAGCCTAGCTAGCTTGTACATGTCTACATGTTCTCGCATGGTCCTCGTGCCATGCGCTAGGGCTTTCGTAACGGTCCGAACAGACCATCAACGCGGCTTGTCTTTCTCAAGAAATCATACTAGCTCGTAATGTGGCTAGTTGAATTAGTTGTGCGTACATGCACGTGCCGGGAGGTAATGACAATACAGTACAACGATAGTACCCTCGCTAATTTGCAGTGGTGACGTAGCCACGAAGTATATCTACGTCCTTCCGATGGAAGAGTACGGATCAAAGCATTATCCACTACTTATACATTGTCATGCAATGTATTGTTGCAAGACAATACTCGTCACACTCGTACCCTTTCCCTCTTTACCAATTTATTAGGTCAGTCGTGAGACAAACCTCCATGGCCTTGGCTCCCTCACCGAAGCACTTATTGGGACAAAGCAATGCGCGTTGCGTGAGCGTGCATGAAGTCCTTGTACTCCTGAGTCTAGGCAAACGTGTGGCAATGGGGCGTCTCCATGAAATCTTGTAACGCCGTCGTACGGTGTACCTCGTTCAACCGGTGTTAGACATGTGGAATGTCGTCATTGCTTAAGTGCGTCATGAAGAGTAATAAATATTTGCCTCGACGTCCATGTAACGTCTTGATGCTCATGGCGTAGATGTGAGAAAGTTCGAACTCGTCATTATCACCTTTTGGAGTAGCGATTGGGGCAACATGTCGAAGAGAAGCTGTAGGGTTTAAGATTGTTGACGTGAAACACCGGATGTAAGCGAAATATCGCTGGCAGTTTTAATTTTTAACCGTGATCGCCAATCCACTACTCGATTATAAAAGGTCCTAGCTGTCGGTCACGAAGCTTGCGCGTAGGTTGTCCACGTAAGAAGAGACTCTTAGTGACGACAGTCACATTGTCTCCTCGAACGAAGTGTGGGGCAGTCGACGGTTCTGAACTAGTTTGCATGTCATCCTTGTGTTGTTGTAACACTAAACGTACCATGGCATGTAACTCATGTAACAGTTTTGACCGCTGTGAAGCGTCTTGTGAAACCAGGGATTGAAGATCGCATGTTGAACAACATGTCATGTGAAATCCAAAATTGACCTCGACGGGGGTTGTTCTCAATTCCAAGCGCACGGGTGGCGTTGTATTCGAAATCCACTTGAGGCATCATGTTTGTTTTGTTCGATCCATCGTAGCAGCCAAAACAGCGCAAAAGCTGATGGAATGTGTTGTTGACGCGCTCCGTTACTCCATCCGTCTCCGGGTCTCAACAGGAAGACATTTGAGTCGCGTTCCATGGCGTTTGTAAAGCGCCTGCCAAAAGCCACTAACAAATTTTGTGTCGTGGTCAGTGACCAACACTCGGGGTGGTCGATTTAATATGTATACTCATTGGAAAAACAAACTAGCAATTTCCTTTGCTATTATGCTTTTTGTGCACGACATGAAACGGGCCATTCGAGTAAGATAGTCGACCACAATCAACACACCGTAAAAGCCATTGCTCACATGAAGGTGTGTTTAGTAGTCAAGCCTAACTATGTGCCACGGTCTTGGTGGAACCGATAAGAGGTAAAGAGTTCCAAACATGTTTGGTTGAATCTTAGCTCGTCGAGACACGACGCAAGGCTCACAAACGAGCAACTAGAAGCACGGGATTTTAGGTCAATGGCATATCAACAACATCACATCACCTTGAAAGAGTTTAAGGCCGTGCGACTCGCAGTTCTTTCGTTCCTCCCGCTGCTGCGCGACCGAAAAGTACTCAAGCACGAGGACAACCAAGCAGTGGTGGTGGCTCTCCGTTACCTTACGTTTTGGTCGCAAGCCATGATGGACGAGCTTCCGAAACTCTAGGAACTAGTCGACACAAACGACTTCAGCATTCGCGCGCGCTATATTCGATCCGCGGCCAGCGTCTAGGCCGACATACTCAGTAGGGAAATAGACGCGGACGACATGCAGCTCAACCCCCGCATATTTACTTACCCAAACTCACTGTGGGGCCCCCACTCCATCGACAGATTTGCCGCGCAAGGCAACACAGAAGTACCTCTCCGCAATGCCCGCTAGCGAGACCCAACCTTTGAAGCCGTGGACTGCCTCCATCCCCTGACATACTCTAGACCCCGGAGACCAAATGGTGCAACCCACCTTGTACGCTCCTTCCCGACCTCGTCCGAAAGTTACGCCAATCTAGCGCCGAAGCAACAATCATCGCCCCATACTTGCCCGCCAAAAAATAGTACCAACTACTGAGCGAACTATCCGACGAGCAAGTCATCTACCTCCCTCCCGAAATTTATTCTTTCCCGGCAAGCGCGGAGCGTACGAAGGCGTAGGACCGCCCGGCTGGAGCACCACGGCCTTCACGTACCACACCGGCTTGGCTCTACCCATCACGCCGAACTCTCAACCCAGCCCCGACCGCCCGGACGTCTGTGCCCATATCCAAACACCCGGAAGACAACGACCACCCCGCCGCACCGGTGAAGTACCAACTCATCGAACACTCGGCGCACGCACCTTGGCACGCCTCGATGCGCAACCACGTCGGCGCACTCGTCGGGACGAACGACATGGGCGACCTCGTGCTCGACCTCCTCACCGGATCCCTTGCCCCCACCACCTACAACGGCACCGGAATGCGACGCTTCATATTTTTTGCGGCGAAGAGGGCATCACCCCGCTACAAGCTACCGCGGCCGATATGCTTTACAACATGCCTCGCCCGAGCTGGAACCGTCGCGGCTAGCAGCCTCATGCAACCCTTCTTCTCATCGATCAACAAATTCTTCCGCGACAACCTTAAGGAGCCAATGGCAATGGGGCCACTTCTAACGGACGCACGTCGAGGACTCGCCATGCAGCAACAATCCATCACCGACCCTGATATTCGCGTCCCAATCCCCGCACCCATCGTACAATATGTGCTACATTTCGCCTGCCGACACTACCGCGCGCTAACCTGGCAGCCGGGCACCCTTGTACACACCAAGACCTTCCGCGTGATTCTCGCAATTTACATTAACTACTTCCATTTTTGCCGCGTCGAAACCGGAATACGCTGCAATTGGAAATTGGAAACCGGAATACGCTGCAACATGGATGAGATCGCGGTCGACATGACTGGCGGTAACATACTATTATTCGTACGGAAGGTAAAGGGAGATCAACGTAGAACCGCGGCCGACAAACCGCTCCTGAAGCTCCCGATTGCTGCAGTGTCGCTACTAGCGGACCTCTTGGAGGCGTTTACCGCTAGACACGCGGGTTAATGCAAACAACTCGACAATGGACTCGAGCCCGTAACCTTTTGGGCCGTCACATGCGACGAGACACCGCACATGTGGACGGCATGGACCATCACCGAGTTGATTCGAGAGGCGTGCAACGCCATCGGGGGGTCGCCCCCCCCCCCCCCCCCCCCCCCCCCCCCGCCACTCAAATGGACATCGCATAGCCTACAAAAGGGCGTGGCGTCCGCCGCCACATGCATCGGTGCACCCCTCACCAAGATTCGCTACATGGGTGGTTGGTCGAAATCTAGCGACGTCGCCACTGGCAAGTACATCGACCGTACCATGAGCGAAACACCGACTGCCTAGTTGTTCTTCGGCTGGCTAGTCGCCACACCCCCGGATCAGTAGCCTACGCCGACCTTCGACCGGCATTAGATGGCATGATCTGACTCCTTGTCGCTAAATTCTTATATTGGTAAAATATTTGGGTTTAACGGTTAGTTAACGTACGGTGTTGAGTCCGCCGAAGGCAACGCGCCGAGACAAAGCGTCACAAGCGCAATAAATTGTCCGCGGCGGACGCCCACATGCATTACCGCTAAAGCATCTCCTCTAGCTGGTAACAGCCACCTTCTGCATTGCGCTCGCCCAATCGGGTCGCGCAACCCACCCACCGTTCCCTGATCAAGCGCTGAAAAGAAATAACACCTCTATCTAAGAGGTGTTTTAGTGCCTTTTTATTAAAAGTGTAAGTAATATGTCATCTTTGACATACCCTGACTCCCAGTCGCTAATAAATGTAAGTAAGAATTCATCAACTACAGGTACCGGTACTGCATTGCTTTCATCCAGCGATGTGGTTGTCAGCCGTCCATCTGGCCGGGCGATGTCATGGATGACACGCGCGGTGACCATCCCGACAGATTATACAGTACATTACCTGTACCGTCAGGGTCAGCGCATCATTCGGCAGGAGTCGCCCCCGCCTCACACCACAGCAGCAGCCGGTGGTTGTTAGCAGCCGACACCCTTAGGGTCGTCTTTCCGTCCACAGTCACCCCTGCACCGAAGTCTAGGGCGCACCATGTCTGAAGCAGAGATTCAGCCGCCATACTTCATTGCCGTGACCACATATCTCAGGTATGGGGTGCTGCGTCTGTGCGCGCCCGCGTGCTGATGCGGTTTCTGCCCCGCGGCATACAGGAGAGTAACGCATTCAGATATCTAGTATACCACGGTACCGTCAGTACCGCCAGTATTGCTGTCCTCGTATTTGTGATTTACGGCCTTCTGAGTATCACTCTAGAATAGCCTCGGTGGAGCTCTGGGAAAGAGCTCGTATCGATTTGCCCGAGTCTCGAAAGTGAAGACTTGGGCACCTGGTTTCGTTGCTGGTGGAAATATTTGTGTAGGGTCTCAGGTCGTGGACGTAGTTAACGGGTAAAGATCCTTAGCTCGAACTACCTGTACTGAGTGCTGCTGGGCGTTTTTAAAATGTCATATCTACTTGCGCCAGCCAGCTTTGAATTTGAATCATATCCGACTCTACGTCACGGCTAAGTCGCAGCGTCCCACTGTTGTATCTGCTTCGTTTTGCCGCCCCGCTTTGCAACTCAAAAGTGAAGGGGGAGGTATGGATCGGCTGGGTGGCGGGTGGAAATGATCTACAGGTTTGACGGGTTGACTGCGCTTGTCATTCATCGTTTTGATGTATATCTTTCCGTCGCTTGCACTCGTGTGCTGGGTTTGTTGGCAAAAAAGTAAATAATAGCGGCCCCGTCGGTGCAACCTGCCGAGCTCTGTAAACCACCTATCAAGTAATTATTTAACCCGTGTATGCGTGTGTGTGTGCTATGCGGTGTTTCGCAGCTTTGCCTGCCTTTTCCTTTTCGGGCATGTTCGGGACTTCTTCCGCCAGTACGTGGACAAGTGGAGGAAGCGTGGGTCGACCGGGCGTGAGGGCTACGCTCCAATACGGCAGGACTATGAAGATTTTTACACGCGCAGGCTTTACTATCGTATCCATGTAACCCCCTCCGTCCGGTGATTGATACCAACGTGCCCGATTCGGGTTTTAAGGCTCCGTTTGCCGTGTTCCCGCCGGATGTCGTATGCTGTGCAGCTGAGCGTGGCACGTTTTTTCGCGACTTGCACAGGACTGTTTCAACCGACCCATATGTAGCGCCCCGGACCGAACCATCAAGGTCCTGGAGCGCAGCCAAGTGAACGGACAGAAGCCTCTCGACCTCACGGGGCGCGAGGTCGAGTGCATCAACCTGGGGTCCTACAACTATCTCGGCTTTGCTGCCTCCGACCAGTTTTGCACGCCGCGCGTCATCGATTCAATCCAAGAGCACGGCTGGGCGACATGCAGCAGCAGGAGCATGGGCGGTGTGTTTGCACGCAGCCAACCTTAGCCTCCTCTACCCTATACCTTTTCAAACCTCTACCCACATACGTCATATTCGCACCGCCATCCAGCGCCATCACCCGTCCGCTTGCCGCTCTCCTATTCAATCCACAATCTCAGTGATTTTATTCCAGAGTCTCCGGGCGTGTCACTTTTATGCATGTTGATGCGTCTCCCCACTCTTGCAGCCATCTATTCAAACCAATATCATATCCTACAACCAGCTTAATGATAAGCTAATCATACTGATGACAGGCGTCATCTCCACACGCCCCTCAGAAGTTGTGCCTTGCGCTGTGTTTCCAGGAACGTGCCCGGAGCATGTGGAACTGGAGGCTTCAGTGGCGAGTTTCTTAGGGAAGGAGGATGCCATTGTGCTGGGAATGGGGTTTGCCACCAACAGCATGATCCTGCCGGTCCTGGTGGGTCCCGGCGACCTGGTCATCAGTGACGCCCTGAACCACTCCTCGATCGTCAGCGGCGTCCGTGGCTCGGGCGCCAAGGTGAAGGTGTTTAAGCACAACAATGCAGGGCACCTGGAGCGCGTGCTGCGGAATAGCATCGCGGAGGGGCAGCCGCGCACGCACCGGCCATGGAAGAAGATCCTGGTGGTGGTGGAGGGTATTTACAGTATGGAGGGCGAGATGTGCAACCTCGCGGAGATTGTGGCGGTGAAGAAGAAGTACAAGGCCTACCTCTACCTCGATGAGGCGCACAGCATTGGCGCGCTGGGGCAGACCGGTCGCGGCGTATGTGAGCAGCTCGGCGTGAGCACCGCAGATATTGACGTCATGATGGGCACCTTCACCAAGTCTTTTGGATCCTGCGGTGGCTATCTGGCGGCGGATGCAAATGTGATTCAGCACCTCAGGCTGCACTCCCCGGCATCTATCAACGCGTCCTCCATGTCTCCCCCGGCGTGTCAGCAGGTGAGATACCTGCAAGATCTTACTATGCATTGGTGGGAAGAATGGGCTAGGAGACTTTGTAGAGAACTGGTTTTTGCTGTGCAGAATGGAGAGCGGGATTTTGCGTGTATGTGTGTCTGTGTCTTATGTGATGATAGTAACACGGCTCTGTGGTCGCCTTACAGATCACAAGTGCGCTCATGTTGATGTTGGGTGAAGATGGCAGCGACCGCGGCGCTCAGAAAATTGCGCAGCTGCGCTCAAATGCGAACTACATGCGGGAGAAGCTGATGGGGATGGGGCTGGCGGTGCTGGGCGACAAAGACTCACCTGTCATGGTGAGTGCATGTGTTTTTTAAAGGGGGGTGCAGTGTCCACTGTTGGTTGCATATCAGTTTTGGAGTGATGGCTATGGCTGATTGGTGGTTGGTTGTGTGTGGCCAGCCTGTCATGATCTACTCCCCCGGAAAGATTGCCGCCTTCTCCCGCAAGTGCCTCGAGCGCAAGCTGGCCACCGTGGTGGTGGGCTTCCCTGCCACCCCCCTCCTCCTGGCTCGCTGCCGCGTTTGCGTCTCCGCCGCCCACACTCAGGAGGACCTGGACAGGGCGGTTGAGGTGTGGCCACTGCTGAACCTGCTTACCAACTTATATCCTTCCGGTGGTCTCTCTTCTTAATCCATCCCCCTGGCGGATAGAAGCCACTCTCTTTAAATCCATTTTGCGTACCCTGCCATTTAGACTCCCGTCTTCCTTGCTTAAAAAGCTTCCTTCGTGTGGCAATGACGTACAGGTGCTGGACGAGGTCACTTCTCAATGCTTGATGAAGTTCAAGCGGCCCGCTTGCAATCCCAAGCTGAAGGCAGTTTAACAATTATGCATCCCCCCCACCCTCCCCTTCCCCTTTGTGCAACCTTATTACCCCCTCAAAACGGCATAATATATCAGTCTCGATGTAATAAAGAACACGTTTCGACTCCCCTGGTCGAAGGAGTGACACCAGTGCCGCGCTGTGATCCAGGGCTCCAGCTAACCCATCATTCATTAATCTTTTGGCATAAATCATAATCATCATTCATAAACCGCCCAAGTGGTTTTGTTTTCGATATTGATATTGGGCACAGTCAAAAGATGGATCAGATTTGGATATGACATATGTTAAGGCAACAGAGTCGATGAGAACATATATAAGCAAAACACGTGGCTGACGAGCTCCAACGCCGACTCCATATGTGAACCCCGCCTATCATTAGCACGCAATCACTTGAGTTAGCAATTTATCATTTCATCGTGGGCCGACCCCGACCAGCAACTGAATTAATCATATGGCGGGCAACATCCCAGGGGGGCTTGCTCTAACGGTCGGCACTATTCTGCTGTTTCCTTCGTTTTTCGAACCAATGTCTGTGCTATAGCGCTTCCAACACCTCTGCAAACACGCCCTCCTCTGCCACAACTTTCGTCACCCCGAGATTAGTCGCAAGCGCACTCGCCTAAAACCCCGGGGGGGGGGGAGGGGGGGGGGGGGGGCCGCAAGTGAGATTCTGTCTTGACGCTGCAATGCGACACCGTTTTCGCCTTGGCATATTCTGTGTCGCATTAGGGGCCTTTCAATTCTATGAAACTATTACATGTAAGTAGCCACTAAAGACTTTGTGGAGGCGGCCATAATAACCATACTTCAGCCTTTGTAATTAGACTTCGTGGAGGGGGCCATTATTCGTTTTGTCTAATTCAGCTCAATATAATTCTACATGCAAGAAGCCACGAAATACTTTATGAAGGGGGGCATTTTCTGTCAGTACGACGATGCGGGTTGTATGCTGTATATATTGTAATTTATCATCAGCAATTCCCTTCATTCATTTCAACATTTTTTGTCACTAATATATATGTTGTCATACCATCACTATTGGTGAAATGAATATTTGCCGATGTACGCACAAGTAAACATGGGAAGAGCATTGGTCCTCCGAAGATGTCGCGGGAAGCTTCTCAAGTTTATTATGCCGCACTTCTTTGATCGTTCCATGAAAGGGTAGAAACTTTGTCGCCGTTTTTTTTCTGCGCCCCCGGCATGTGGAAATAACAAGTAAACCAGCAACGGCACCCTCTAACGGCGGCATTTTGGAAGCACGACTGAGAGTATAAGTCAAAAGAAAATTAAAACTCATCATAGATCATGCCCGTGGCTAGCTAGTAGGGGATGCTCGTGTGAGTGCACAACGTACCATTGCATGAGAACCGTAACGTATTGCGCTAATAACCCCACGTCGAGGCCACTATTGGAGTTTCACCAAATATGAACCTTCAAGTAAGATGCAAACACGAAGGAATAGATTTCCGGCATTGAGCAAGAAAGGTCTGTCCTACCCGTCCGGGCATCGTCTCATCCGAGTAATGCGAGGAGCAAGGCCCATCTCACGGAGCAAAAGGTCCCGGGAGCGCGATACATGAACTACAAAGAAAGTGATGTGAGGGAGGGCGAGGCGCCAAAACAGAAAAAATATGACATTCCGTCAAAACTGAATCAAGCCATTGAGGGAAGGGGGGACACCGCCTAAAAACAGTGTAGTGATATCTCACGAGAGGTAGCGAACATACGTACGAAATCCTTGAACTGTGGGGCAAGTGTCCCCAAACTATGACGGTAGCACTCCCAACGCGGTTTCGCGGGCATTCAAGCCGCTTATATTCTTTAGATTCAGGCACATCCCCGCCGCATGCATGATAATGATGAAGAAAACGTTCTTGCAAGAGATGAATGCGGGCAAGACGACGGGATGTGGGAAATACACGCAAACAAATTTGAATCATGATATACATGCAACTCTGCAACGCCCCCGCGGGAACGCCGCCCGCCGGAATGCACGTACAATATTGTGGCATTGAGTTTCCGGCATACGAAGCATGGGAATAAATACTGTGGGTGTTGGTACATGCTGAAGATGATGTCTCGACTCGTTTCCATGCAGTTTGTCGCCGTGCTCGGGTTACATGAAAGCTAGCATTATTATCACTTATCTATATTTCCTGTTTTTCAATCCTTAGTTTTTCTCACTTCCATGCGTAGCACCTACTCCCTACTTAACTTGTTGCAATCAAGAACAGCAACAATAAATTTACTACCCGCCATAAAATCCTATCTGACAAGAAGCCATATGCGAGAATAATATAATCCTCACAAGAAATAGCAATTGTATTGTCGATTGTATCAAGTACCTCTATCGGGTGAGCGCTCCACAACTGCTATGCTTATGGACCACATCCCCCGGTGCCATGCTCTTGGTACGTCATTCAGCTCCACGATCGGATTGTCCACGTGCTTGAAGAGTTCATGCTTGAAGCGGGGGGTACTACTAAGGGGCGGGACTTGCGATGAGAGGTCAGCCGTTTTCGGTCGGGAGCTTCTCGAGATCGTCATGGGGATGTGGTTTAGTAAGACTTCATGGCTCCACACCGTCATCTTGTTATTCATGTGACAATTACAAGTGCTCGCACGAACACCAACGTTCCTCGTATGGATGCTCGTCTCCCACTCTCGGGCAGTCTTGCATTGCGAGCTCAACATGGCAAACTCGATGTGGACCTCCGCACTTCTCCTTTGCTTGGCACGCCTTCGGTTCAGTCGGTCCATGACTACTATCCCTTCGCCATGGAGGATGGGGGCCGGTTGACGCCTATGGCGGATGAGTTGGTCGACCGCATGGCTATTTTGGTGGCAGTTCGTCGCTTCTTTGGCATGGGTGCTGCTAACTCTCGTTCTTTGCGTTATGACAGTTATGTCCGTATGCAAGATTGCGCTCGTCGAACTACTTGTGCATACGAAGTTCTCGGCGTTTTTTGGGGAATGTGAGGCGAGAATTCTTGCAACGTCTTTTTGGTGTTCTTCATGGTACTTTGGGTTCCTATCTCCGCGACGCTTTGCATGAGGGTAGTGCTGATGGTGTGGCATGCCTTCCTGTTCCTCGTGCTCAGGTTTTTTTCCTCTTTTCTTCTTTTTGCTCGGTGGTCTCCGCTGCTTTTTCTTGTAACTTGTTTTTTTGAAAAAGCATTGGAAACCACCCAGCATGTAGTAATAAAAGGAGAGAGGAGGAAAAAACCCCACACGCCTAAGCCTGTTTATTCATAATATGAAATAATATTATTATTTATGATGTATTTTAAGGCTGTTATCTTTATCTCTAGCTCTAATCTAGCATATTTACTGATTGAATTTTGATTACACTATCAAAATAATAGATGATCGGCATTTTATTTCAATCAGAGCTGCACCTGGCTGACGTAAGTGAACAGGAACATCATCTCAGGGGGCCGGAAAGCCTTTTAAGGGGCGATCGACGCCGCGGCGCAGCTGCCGAGTCGTGTGGCAATTGAACTCGCACAAACGACGTCGCCCGTCCTATAAAGCCCCACAGACGGGCAAGCCGCACGCTATCCGCGCGACATGGAGGCTTGCCACCCCGGGCCGCCTTTATATAGTTTTATTGCTCGCAAGGCGTCACCGTGAAACAACCCGAGCACTGTCGGCCCCGGCCACCAATGCTTCGCGCGCTCTGCTGAGCTCAACCCGCAGCAGTCCATCGCTCGGCAGCACTCAAACGTAAGTGCGCAATTCGCGTGAAACATTACGAAACGGGGCTAGCATGGCCTCATTCCAGCGTGGTGCTGAGGACTGTCCTGCGTGCTTCACCCAAGCCGTTTGGCGAAACGCAGGACAGCGGGTCGGCAGCGACGGCACGTGCCTATGGCGAGGGGGAACGGAATAGGGAACGGAATAGGCAGGCTCTGCATTTTCAAAATTTCATGCTGGGGCTGAACAACACTTCATTTGGAACAGATCGCGCTGTTTTGAGAGAGTCTGTCGGATTTTTGGGGGTCTTGGCAGGCGTTCAATTTTTGTGGCTTTTCGTTCTGTTGGCTATGGTCAGTGCTTCTTTGGACTGAAAGCTGTGGAATAAAGGGAAGCTGTGGGAGGTGGGCAGGAAGGGAATACAGGGAGGGAGAGGGGGAGAGTAGGTAGGGATACGAGAAGGGGTGAAAGCGGGGCGGGGGGCGGGGGTGAGCAGTGGAAGGCTGACCTCAATGTTTTCGCTTCTGTGGTGTTATGCCAGCGAAGGACGTGATGGTGAAGGGGCAGGAGGGGGCGCAGGCGGTGGCAACGCCACCGCCGCTGAAGGTTAAGCTGAGCATTGGCAAGCCGCCCACCTCCGCGGCCCCCACCAAGTCGCATGACTCCAAGAAGGAAAAGAAGGAGAAGAAGGCCAAAAAGGAAAAGAAGGAGAAGAAAGACAAAGATAAAGATAAAAAGGGGAAAAGCAAAACGGTGAGGAAGGGGGACATAGGAAGGAGACAGCTCAGAGTTTTTGTTGTGCTATTGACAATAACTGCTTCGGCTGTGTTGTAGCTGGCGCAGATGATGGCGGAGCAGAAGGGCGTCCCTGCTCCAGCATCCAAAGAGGTCGCCCTCCCAAAGCTTAAGATCCGCCCTCTCGGTGGCTCCAGTGCCTCACTCAAGACGCAGACGGGCAAAGGGGTAAGGCATATGCTTCTACCTACACCTCTCAACTTATCTGATCTCGCTCCATCCCATCTCCTCTGCTCACCGTCGCTCAGCTTCTGCTATTCCTTACCACTGATATTCTACATGACGCAAGTTAACACATTGACGCCATTCAATTCGTCAATAGGCGTCCCAGGGGAGCGGGCAGACCCACGCGAGCAGCGGCACATGGATTGGTGCGGATGATGAGGCGTACCTCAAGCTTGGCGATACGGTATGGACCTCCCCCTCACTCGCTATGTCATTTACTCCAAACACGGGTTCACACGGATACCCAACCCCTCCGCCTCACATAGACCACACACACACACACACACACACACACACACACGCGCGCGCACGATGACGCATACGTAAGCACCCACAAGCACACGCACGCAAACACGACCCATACACACACACACACACACACACACACACACACACACACACACACACACGCACGCATTCACGCGCGCACATGTACGCTGCCCGCTCTCGCCTGCACTTATACACATACAATCATTTGCACAGACAGCTGCCCATATACTGATTGAGACTCAAACACAGAGGCATAACCAGGCATATACATGCTTACTTATGCACACAGATACAAGCAAAAGTCGTTCTTTAGCACGAAGACTTAGGTACTCAAACTAGGGAATGCATATTCGTTCCGTCGTATGTTCATCGCCATGTTATTCGAACTGAGTTTCCTGTTTTTTTTTCTGCTGTTCAATGCAGGGCGACAGTTTCTGCGACTTCAGTAGAATGGGCATTAAGAGCGACTGCGACCGTCGGCCACTGTGGGTCACTCCTGACGCGCGCATTTTTCTTGAAGCAAAGTCGCCCATGTATAAACAGGTGCAGGCCATGCTCAAATGCTGCCTCCGCGCAATTGGAAAGTTGCTGATACCTTTACGGTAACTCATTCTTTGGACCGTTTATGCACATTCCCATACAAATGAGAAGTCATCCTGCGTAGGCACGTGCCTTCGCTTGCCAGATAGAGCAGACACTGATCATATGCAGCAACTTTTACTTCCGTTTGGATTTAGTAGCCCGCGGTGTTCTCTTTCTGTGTGACGCAGGCCACCGACTTTCTCATCGCGATAGCGGAGCCCGTCTGTCGGCCAGAGTTTATGCACGAGTACGCTATCACACCCCACTCCCTATACGCCGCCGTCTCCGTGGGATTGGACACCCGGACGATGATCCAGGTGCTCAACACTCTTTCCAAGGTGCCATTACATGAGGACATCCACGCCTTCATCAAGGCCTCCACCGAAAACTACGGCAAGGTGAGCCCCCTCCCCCCCCCCCCCGATGCACCACGAGTATGCATTGTCTTCAGTCTATTCGGGAATTGGATGTCACAGCATGAAGTTGTTGTGAAGGGGAGGGGGGGGGGGCTAAGGAGGGCGTAGGTCACGAAAGCAAGGTAGAGCGAGAATGGGTATTGGCTCTGTTGGTTCATTTTCCTGCGTTATGGTCTGGATAGTGTGCACTGTTCTCTGAGCTGAGCTGGGCTGGGCTAGGCATGGGATCAGTGCATTATGGATCTTTGGCCTGATTGTTTTGATATGGGGTTTCTTGAGAATCATCAGGGACTTTAGCTTTGTTCGGAGAGCATTCTGCTGACAGATGTGTGTTGTGGTCTTGTGGATCTTGTTGCTGTGTAGGTTAAGCTCGTCCTGCGCGAGAACCGCTTCTTTGTGGAGACCTCTGATCCTGGCCTCGCCAAGCGGCTGCAGAAGGACTCTGTGTTTAAAGCCGCACAGATGAACGCGGATGAGGTGCGCTGCGCGTACGGCACTGCGTTAGCGAGCCCTGGCCTCTCGCCCCCCCTCCCCGTCTGTGAGTCGCTGTAACACTGCTGTGCCTTCCAATCAGGCCAATAAAGCCAAGGACGCTCTAATGGCGGATGAGAGCGATGCAGTGTTCTCAATTGAGATAGATCCTATGCAGGTGCGCGCGCTCCCCCCTCCCCCCAACCACACACACTCATAGACACACAATCATAGTCGCACACACACACACACACGCACACACACACATATTCACACACATAAACATACACATACATACACACAGGTACACGGAGACGGACCCACCCGCTCTACTCGAACAAGTACACATAAGCGCACGCATGCACAGACACACACACACGTGCGCACGCAATCTCGTACATACCCCATCCCTTTCAATCACACCCAAACACGCACGCGCACACAAGCACGCACCAACGCATAATCTGATGCTGCTGCTGCTGCTGCTGCTGGCGCTGCTGAGCAGGTGGAGCACGTGAAGCAGCGATGCCTCCCAGGCGGACTCAACCTGCCGTTGTTGGAAGAGTACGACTACCACAATGACAGTACCAATCCCGACATCGCCATCGAACTGCTCCCCCATGTGCGGCATCGCCCTTACCAGGAGAAGAGCCTCACCAAATTGCTTGGCAACGGTAAACATATCCTCCCCCTCTCCTTCAGGACCAGGAAAAACGAAAAAAAGGGGAAATTACTTAAGATGTGCGAATTCCGTAGGTACACCTATTTAACGATTGACTGTGATTATCGTGTACGTTCAACGTCATAATTCATACACAGATTTTACTTGTAAAATGTTGTCTTGAGATGAAATGTCAATATGGGTCTATGCACCGTTGGGCTCCATTGTCAAGTGTGCCTGCACCTCCCTGTTGCTGCGTCTGCTTGGTATTGCAACCAGCTAAAAAGTGGTCGGTGCCTGCCACAGGTCGCTCGCGCAGCGGCATCATCGTCCTCCCGTGCGGCGCCGGGAAAACGTTGGTACGTTGCCATCACACCAAGCGTCGCTTAATTCTTGCTGCCATCCCACCTGCCCGCCTTTTCCTGAAGCGGTGGAGCTATCCAACTTTCCGAATTTTATCTTCTTTCAATTTCCTATGATTTTTGTTTGAAGACGTTGACCAACTATTTTTAATTTGTAAATGCAGTAAACCGGCATACTGTCTGTGTCGCCATAGTAAAGGCCGCTGTCCCAACAGAGTGACAGTGCCTTCCTCTCAACCTACACAACAGCACTATACGTTGGTTTTGAAAGGAAGCTGACCTATTTTTACCGATTGACGTTGGCGTATGTGTTGGCGTATGTGTCGCGGGCTATCAGGTGGGCGTCACTGCCGCGGCTCGCATCCGCAAGACGTGCCTATGCCTCGTTGACTCCTCGGTGGCGGTCGATCAGTGGCGGCACCAGTTCCTCATGTGGACCAGCTGCGCAGAGTCGCAGATCACTCGCGTCACCAGCCAACAGACTGAGCCCTTTGTGGTGTGCCCAACCATCTCCCTTTCCCTCTCCCTCAAACCCCAGCCTCCACGTAACCTCATCATTGTATTTATCCCAAACCTAATCCCTGTCTCCTATTGGATATGTCTAGCAGCTTGTCATTTATTTGTTTTATATCTTTTAAGCTGTTTATCCTGTGCTGTGGAGCCTAAACATTTCCCTGCGAGTATATGAGATGTTATTTCCAATTAAAGGGTCGTATCGGTTGATATATGTGATTTGAAATTATCGGGGCAGCATTCACGTTTCGGGCGTCGCCAGCGAAGCCGGCCCGTCAACCCTCCCCATAATGCGCGCTGTGCTGGTGTTCAGAGTCTTGGCGACATCACCATCACCACCTACACGATGGTGGCGTTTACGGGGAAGCGCAGCGCGGAGTCTCAGCGCATGATCGACGCCATCTCCGACCGAGAGTGGGGGCTGCTGCTGATGGACGAGGTGCATGTGGTGCCCGCCGCAATGTTCCGAAAGGTGGGCCGCCATGTAACAATGCAGCCGTTCCGTTGATTTCATCAGAATTGAAATGCTTCCTTTGCAGTTATACAATGGCCACTTCGCCTGTGTGGCTTCATATTATCATTTTCAATATTTGTTATGTCTCGTCAGTTGACTTAAAATGTTTAGTAAGTCTTCTGTATCCAGTACGTTTAGTGACATGTGTTCCCACTCACAACGGCTCCTGAAAAAACGTGTGCGGAATAATGACTGTTGTGGTTACTTCGCGTCAGCTCGTTTTTTATTGCACATTTGCTCATTGCTGTTGGTATTTAGGTTTATCTGCGTTGAGCACATTTGGCGCGAAGCAAATATAATTGTGTAGTTGCGGGAAATGCTGATATTCAACGGATATGTTTTGGCTGCTGCGTGGCTCTCACTGTGGTTAGGTGCTCGGAATAGTGAAATCGCACTGCAAGCTGGGACTGACGGCCACTCTTGTACGAGAGGACGAGCGCATCAGCGACTTGAATTTTTTGATTGGCCCCAAAATCTACGAAGCCAACTGGCAGGTACGTACTTTCAGGTTACCTTGGTGGGAGCTGCGTGCGTGTGTGTAGGTGTGTGTGTGGGTGGGTGAGGGGGGGGTATGTGTGTGTGTGTGTGAGCGTGTGTGTGTGTGTGTGTGGGGGGGGGTGTATGTATGTATGTGTGTGTGTGTGGGGGGGGTATGTGTGTGTGTGTGTGCGTGTGTGTGTGTGTGTGTGTGTGTGTGTGTGTGTGCGTGTGTGAGAGTGGGGATGTGTGTGTGTGTGTGGAGGGGGGGTGGGGAGGGGGGGAGGTGAAAATATGAGCTATGGCTGACAGATGTATACCTGTCCTTGTCCTTCGCTCTGGTAGGACCTGACACGAGATGGCCACATCGCCAGTGTGAACTGCGCTGAGGTGTGGTGCCCCATGACGGAGGACTTCATGGCGCACTACGTAAGGCTGGACGGGAACCCCAAAAGGTGCGCAGCCCCGCCCTCCCCGCA